>JAQPZY010001583.1:0-55000 GCA_029931535.1 Margaritifera margaritifera | reverse complement strand
TTGTCCCTGATCTACAAAAAAACGAAGAAAGCATCTGTGTACCAGAATTGTTGGCTACCATCGTTCTGTTCCATTCAGTTCTTTATTCGGGAGGGATGAAACAAGCCTACTTATGCAACAAAAGAATGAAAACAAGCATAAAGATTGTGCTTTGTTTCTTTTTCTGACTCATTCTCATCTAAATCAAAACAAATGAAACATGTCAAAGAACCATGTTTGCATATTCTTCTCCTCCACAAACTATTTAAATATCCATACAGTTACCAATTTAGTAATTGTGCTCGTTATGCACATCCTCTTACACCTTAACGTCACATCTTTTAATAATATCAATGCGTGTGCTGTCTTTTCAAGTAGTGCGTATTTTTATTTTATTTTTCAATTTTCCTAAACACTGCCTGTTTCGCTACATCCACGATGAACATAAGAACATTATGTCAGCATAAGACATTCCTATCTTGAATCTGACGGCATTAAGCTTTTTTCCCACCTTTAAGACTGCAAGTGTCATGTTGTTCCTCAACCCTCTGCTAATGATGTATGCCCCATCCCAGTTGATCCTGTTGTTACTGATGTCTAGTTCCGTAAGCGTACTGTTGTGGCGTAACGCCTCCGACACGGCGACAGAGCCCTCATATCCCAGTCCATTCATGGCACAATTCAGGGATGTCAAAGTTGTATTCGTCTTTCGAAAAGAAAACACAATTAACTACATGTAACATCTGTGACTAATGGCGAGTAGTTTGCTGGTGTTGTTTAACAGTGAGGATACAAGATACAAGACACAATCTTTATTCGTAGTTTCCTTCTGAAAATGCGGAAAGAACGGGGCTGTAGGGATATGTCGAGGACGTCAGTCCGAGATGTATTCATGCGTCATATCAAATTAGTTCTTTGGAAGTAAATACGAACGTAAGTTCGATTCCGTGCATTTAAGAAAATATTGATGAGCGGACGTCGGTGAAAACACTTAAAATAAGTTTAAGTCTAGATGTGCGATAGGGAAATACGGATTAAACATCCGTATCAAAAGTCAGATCAACCATGTAAGATTAAATGGTATGTGATAAAGAACTAATACATAATTAAAAGATGAACATGCGTGCAACAAGGTAAATTAATTATATTAACAACAGTCCTTTTTACAGGGGACAAATTATATAAATACAAACTTGTTCGGTTTGCAAATTGTATAAAATACTTAAATATCATAATGAAAGACATATAAATCATATATTGTTGTTCATATTCAGTATTTTTCACTTATTACTTATTTTAGGATCAATGAATTGAAAGGTAGGGCTATGCTATATAATTACATTTTACCGTAATAACTCTAATAAATTCATATAGATTCAAAAGGTAATTTTTCTGGGAATTAAACAAAGCACTGCAATTTTAAATATTTTGTCTACTATAATATTGTTTTTTTAATTTTATTATTGTTATTATTAGTATTATTATTATTATTATTATTATTATTATTATTATTATTATTATTTATTTATTTATTTATTTATTTATTTATTTATTTATTTATTTATTTATTTATTTAAAATATGGTTCTCTTTGCTTTAGAAGTAACGTCAGTTTAATATACAGTGAAATTCATCACCAAGTCATTTCCATAACATACAGAACACAATCTTTCTTATCCAGGGGTGTTTTTCAATATTTATCTCTACTGGTAAATGATGACTTGAAGTTCTAAATTTATAGTGAATGATGCTGTTAGGTAGACACAGTAAAAGTAATACTCAATATTCAAGTTTGTTTTAAAAGCTCTGCATTCCAAGTTTGAAGATACATATCAGCTAGTTTGTTCTTTATGAACTGTCTCAGCCATTGTTTTTTATGGATAGATTACCGTATATACTCGCGTATAATTTGAGTCCAAATGCAAACAACATAGACCCTGATATGCCGTCACATAATGCGCCGACAGATCAGGGTCTATGTTGTTTGTTCTACTGATTAGTCCTTACAAACTCCATAGACCCAGATCTGCCGGCGCATTATGCGACGGCAGATCTGGGTTATGCAGTTTGCAGCTGATATATTATACGCAAGTAAAGACGGTAATGTAGAAATTGCACCGAAATTGAGGATGAATATCAAATTGGTTTTGTTTGTCCTTTATGAGCAAATTTAGGAAGTTATAAACCAAAATAAAGTCTGTAAAAGGCATAGTATATTTTTGCTTATCGACTATTTTTAGGAGATTTGTAATTTCCATTTGCGAAGCTTTTGTACAAAGAAGCAACATTGTACTGAGTCAAAAGTGAAGGTAAAATCACAGATAAGGTATAATATATACTCAATAAATGGAATTCACTTTATTTATGACATGTGTAAAATTTAAGCAAAATTGCCCCACCCGTTTAGGAGAAATCAGCTTTTGATTTCTCAATTTCCTACACAGGGCACTCCTCTGTGTGCATGCGCGAGTGCGAGTAAGTGGCATCGCTGCATTTATAGTAGCAAATCATCGGATACGTGGTTTTATAAAATAACAAATAGAATGTGAAGTAAAAATAACTGTGATCCCAAATTTCACATACTTCATAATCCCTGTGATCATTACAAAATAAAGTTGTCGCGTGTTATGAAGAATGTATGATGAAACAAGCTAACCATATCATATGACACTTTCTGTCCTTGATCAATCCGTTGACCAGGTTTGTGAAATCCGATTCGACATATTAGGTCGTAATCCTACTCACATTAACTTATAAAACAACAAAACAAATATAGCAATAATTCTATTTGTATACGTTTCTTGTATAAATGAACATATCTATTTATTTTTATTTTTTATTTTTAATCAGTCGCCGACATTTGCAGGATCCATTGAGAAAAAGCGGATCTTGTGTGGATTTTCTATAACTTATTTGTTAAGACGAATTTATTTATCGCTTATAAAAATGTAGAATTCGTATACATACATATTTGTTTCACTGAATATCCAGCCTAATAAATATATAGTACTCAAATTTACTAAATAAAACATTACAGAAGCATTCTGAGGAATATAGGCTCAAAATTTAAAAAAAAAAACTCATCTCAGCTATTAATACAATCGAGAAGTGCAGGTGTGACGTCACAGGAAGTAAAAAGAGAAAGGGAGTTAATTCAGTACCTCCGGGAGTACCTGGTTTGAGTCAACATGGCACGGTCCTTTGATAATTAAATTTCGGCCAATGTCTTGATTATCTGATTATTCAGAACTTTGAAAATTTGTAGCTTAGAAATAAATGAGCATTCATATAGTGATAACAAGTTTGAAGGCCAGAATTTCCTTTTATTTTTTAATGCATCCTGTCCATGTTATTTCAGATATCTTTCGTGTATTTCGTGTATCGTGCATTACCTTATTTTCTTGTTCAAATCATCAACAAATGGTATTTTTTGTTGGTATAACATTTTCTTAAGGCTGTCTCTGTCTGCTATTTCCATATCTGTTGTATGTCTTCATAATGTTGGCAGATATTTTATATTATATTTTTATACTGCAATAATTATTTTGTTGATCAGTTACAATATATACATTTAAATATACTACCGCCATCAAAAACTCTATGTACGTAATGTTTGCATGTATACTTTAGAATACAATACAAAGTTCTTCTTCTTAACTGGCCCACTGCGAAAAATATTTTCTCGTGCATAGTTACAACTCCCAATGCAATGACGTCACCTAATATAAATAAGAGTGCTACATTAAAGCGTTATGACATTATAAGTTAACAAGCACCAGTTGTACCTTGTTTTGTGGGTAAAAAAAATAGACTTTACATTAAGTGGTGCATAGTCTGCACTTGTTGCATTAAAAACCAACTTAGGTGGGATTTCTTAGACCCAAGTACCCGTATAACAGAAGTAATTCAGTGTGAGATTCCTCGCGCATCTGTCTGTTTATAATAACATTATGTATAGATTAGATGGAAATTTGAGTTTATACTTTGGTTTATAACTACTCTGTTTGAAGAACTGAGAGAACTTACTTATATTATCAGACCGGCATCGTCATCGAGATTCTTTCTCCAGGACTCTCTGACCTCCGATAAAATGCATATACCGTAGTTTAATTAATGCACAGAGGAGCAATGATATTCAGTGGTTTCAGCCTACGTAAGAGTTTGACACCAGCATTGACATTCGCAGCTTCGAGGTCAAGCATACGGATCATACCTCGAATGTATATCGATAGCTGCCATACTGAGTACTTCGGCTATTTACGAAACAAGGATTGAACGAGGTGTTACGAATGACCAAACTATTGTTTTCATTCGTATCTTCTCGGTCAATCCTACAGTGAATCCAATCGTAGAAATAGCCGAGATGATTCGAATAGGTCGGGTTTCTTTTTTTGTGGAGAAATTTCCGGCGAACAAAATGTATGATTTTTCTGTAAATTACTGCGCCGACATATATCTGAGGCATAATTTTGTCTCGCAGAAATAGCAAAGGAAAATCCGAATGCAGCGTTGATTCATGACATTCTCCATACTTTCATGGCCAAAAACCTATTAGGATCCGGCGAGTAAATAAATCTGTATACTTAACTCGCTCGTTCAGTTCCAACCGCCCATTCATTCATTATTTCTATTAACAAGTATTCGAGCGACGTGTAAGAACCCCAAGACGGTCATGTGGTTTTGAAGTAAGTAAGTCACACGGCTACTGTCTGTACACAACTGTGTGAAACAAAAGGCAAACAACCTCCGCTTCAAAAGTTAAAATGCAGATATTTCATTTATAATCCATATATATATATATATATATATATATATATATATATATATATATATATATATATATATATATATATGAAATTATTTTATTTTATATACAGATGAGTTAATGTGTAGTTTATTATCATTAGAAATTACGTCAACACCGACAAATAGGAAGGCTAGATTTTAGTTAAACAATGCTCATTCGTCAATCGTTTGGCAGGAATTTGTTTTCGGCCCAAAGGAGGTAACTGCTACAACTTGCTCTCTCTTTGTAATTATGATCTTCATAACCAACAATGGCAGCTAAATTACTGTTATGTGTTATTCTTTCAAGATATAAGGTTTATGAGGTAATAAATTCAGTACATGTTAGTTTACACCAATTTACGGAATGTTATGACCGTTATGAATCCCATACACCCTTTGTCTTTGACTCGGGGTTTATGGGATTCAGGACGATCATAACATTATCCGGATGATAAACTAACATGTAACTAATAAATATCATGATTAGACAATGTGTCGCGTACCATAGCCATGTCCCCTGTTGCAAGGTCAAGGTCACGACGTGGGAAAATGTAATTCTGTGACTTTAATCCTTGTCCAGATTATAACTTTTGAATCTCCGAATGTATTTTAATGAATTTTAGCCAATTATATATCATGTATAGATGGTACGTCGCTTACCATAGCTATGCCCTCTGTCGCAAGGTCACGGTCACGGCAAGGGAAAATGTAATTCTCTGGCTTGTAGCCTTGTCTGGAGTACAACCTTTGAGCCACTGAAGATATTTGAATGAAACTGTGCCCATTTATATATCATGACCAGACGATATGTGGTGTACAATAGCCAAGCTCCCTGTCTCAAGATCAAGGTCACGGCAAGGACAAATGTAATTATGTGACAGTATCCTTATCCGGAGAATAACTTTTGAACCACTGAAGATATTGTAATGGAACTTTGCCCAAGTATATATCATGGCTGGACGGTGTGTCGCGTGCCAGAGCCACAGTTCCTTCCTCAAGGTTGAAGACACGGCAAGGGAAAATGCAATTGTGTGACTTGTATCAATATTCAGAGGATAACATTTGAACCACTGACTGAAACTTTAGCCAATTAGATATCATGTATAGATGGCGCTTTGCATACCATAGACACGCCCCCTGCCTCACGGTGAAGGGCACAGCAAGGGAGGATGTAACTCTGACTTGTATCCTTGTCTGAAGTAGAACACTACTTATGATATTGCAATGAAACTTTAACGAGTTATATATATCATGACTAGACAGAGCGTCTTATACCATAGCCACGCCCCCTACTTCAAGATCAAAGTCTCGGCAAGAGAACATATAAATCAGTGACATATATTCTTGTACGAGGTATAACCTTTGAAACAAGATATTTAGTGAAACTTTAGCCTGTTATATATCTTAACAGTTTTTCTCGTATTCGGTCATATCCCTTGCCCCAAGGTCAAGGCCACAACAACGGATAACTTAAGTCAGTGGCCTGTTTTCTTTTCCAGGCTGGCACTTTTTAATCCCTATATATGTTTGGCAACAATTTACCCAAGTCCAAACCTCATGATACCATAGTGATGTCCTCTGTTCAAAGGTCAAGAACATTAGTAGGGAAATGGTCACTTGATGGACGTATCATGTGCCGTTTGCGGTACTTTTTTGTTTATGAATGTCATTTTGTTGATGGACAATGGATATAGTCTGGATATGTGAAGTGGTATTCGTACGAAGAAGTAAACTATCAGAAGCAGGATTACTCATCAGGGTTCCCAAACGTGAACCAAGATCGTTCCATCTGACTTTGGATAAAACAACAACAGCACTCCAAATGCTGAGAAAAAAAGTGTAAAATTGTTTTACACACGTGGTTCATAGGTTTCCATGACGACATATATAATTAATGTGTGGTTTAAAAAAAACAACAAAAAAAATGGACTGCTACGCCATGTCGACGATAACTTTCGAAAAGAAACAAATACTGTTATCTAGCCTTTAGTATTCGAACTAGTGTAAGTTAGGTTTATAAGTACGTTTATTTACATTTTGCAGGATATTAATCTTACCAAGTTTAATAAGATCCATACGGTCACTTTGTCAGAAAGCCAACTCAAGTAAATTTTGTTGCTATAAGGAATCTCTGCTTCCCAGTTGGAGACATTTTTCTTGGCAATATCTTTAATTAGAATCTCACAAATGCTACTTGTATCAGGTACCTCAAATCCGATTGGATGAAGTTTGTCTGCATGATATTTGCAATTTAATGGGACAGAATCTGCCGATAAATTTGGGTATATGATAATTTTTATTTGTATCGAGAAGGACAAATATTAGAAGGATGGTGTATACGAAACGAGTTTTCCGGAGTCTTATTATTGTTTACACGAAACGAGTTTTCTGGAGTCTTATTATTGTTTAACTTGCTCGGATGAAGGATCGTGTACACGAAACGAATTTTCTGGAGTCTTATTATTGTCTAGCGTGCTCAAATGAAGGATGGTGTACATGAAACGAGTTTTCTGGAGTCCTATTATTGTTAAGCTTGCTCAGATGGTTGCATCTGGTATCGCTCAGTGGAACACTTTCGAAGCAAAGTTGTAAATCTATGCATTTATTAATGCTCTGACTGTCTAAACTTCTACATTTGAGAACTCGAAACCGTTCCATTCATCGAAATCTTGATAAAATGCCACTTTAGGATTGTTATTCTCGTCCATATTTTGTTTTTCAGGTTCGCGCTGTACGCAACATATTTTATTATTGAATTCACGAGTCTCTCTCTTTCTAACCGTTTTAAAAGTTAAATTATGTGTATCTATGTGCGTGAACGTACTTTCAGGGCACGGAATATAGCCACTCCTCCTTTACCCCTCAAATGATTCCAGCTCAAGTTCAGATGTCTCAGCTTCTTGTTCATTGCTATGGAGAGATAATAATAATAATAATAATAATAATAATAATAATAATAATAATAATAATAATAAAGCAAAACAAACGCTGATATGTTATTTAAGCTGTTAAATCGTTTCTTGAGAGAAAATCCATGAAAACTACATTCTACAAATATATTTCGCAATTTCATAACAGAATAAATATTTTTGTAAGTGCGATTTTATCTTGAGCAGTTCTTTACTCTCCACAATTTTGGGAAATATAAATGTATTTGTATTCATTTATGATCAAAACAAAAAAGCAACTGTGTGAGGAACATTTAACCGTATAGCCGATATAACAAAAAATGTACATGAATTTTCTGTTTAATTCTCTCTAAAATTCTACAACGACATGTACAAAGTGTATTCAATTACCTGGGACTATCACTACTTCTCATTTTGTTATAGCAGATACACGAACATAACATAAGGTTCAAATTGACGTTTCGGCTGTTTCTATTCATAGGCAAATAAATGTCCGTAAAATCAAAGATTGTTTCGTATAAACGTAAAGACTATATATATATATATATATATATATATATATATATATATATATATATATATATATATATATATATATCTATATATATATATATATATATATATATATATATATATATATATATATATAAAAGCGAAACTTTATCGGGTTATAATAATACTTTTTAATTTGCCATCTGCAGTGAAAACTATAACTTGTTGATGAACTCTGACAGACAACAAGTATAGGTGTGTTTACACCATGATTCACATCTCGCTAGCAGTATGATTGGTCAGAGGTCCGCTAATGATTGGTCAGAGATCCACCAATGATTGGTCAGAGGTCCACCAATATTACAAAACATAAAAATTGATTAATAGCAAGTTAATTTCTGATACGTACCTATTGCACCACCAAGCAGCTGTCCGCCCCTCTCCTCGAATTCGTTGTAACTCAGATCCAGTTGTTCAATGAACTTGTTTAGCTGGAGATGGGAATGAGATAAAGATAACTCATAAGATGTTGGGACTTGATAATGTGTTTTTGCATTTAGAATCGTTTACATACATACATACATACATACATACATACATACATACATACATACATACATACATACATACATACATACATACATACATACATACATACATACATACATACATACATACATACATACTATATACATACATACATACATACATACATACATACATACATACAGACAGACATACATACATACATACATACATACATACATACATACATACATACATACATACATACATACATACATACATACATACTTACAGACAGACATAATACATACATACATACATACATACATACATACATACATACATACATACATACATACATACATACATACATGCATGCATGCATGCATGCATGCATGCATACATACATACATACATACATACATACATACATACATACATACATACATACATACAAGCATACATACATACAGACATCCATACATACATCCATACAGACATACATACGTACATACATACATACATACATACATACATACATACATACATACATACATACATACATACATACATACATACATACATACATACATACATACATACATACATACATACATACATACATACATACATACACATACATACATGCATACATATATAAAGCTTCACTTTGATACGGCCCTGTTAGGTTTAAAAGAAAGTTGAACTGTGGTGGCTACATATCGAAAAACTGAAAGAAAACGAAATTTACAAAATCAACAAGTCACAAATAGAGCACCGCTCAGGACTTACGGCTATTCCTGTTGCCAAGGTTTCCACCCCAGAATCTCCAAACTTGTTACCTTTAATAAGCGAATATAAAATACAATTGCAGGAGTGTGGTCTTAGAACACGTTAAATCAGAGTTCCACGTAATGTGATATTTCACCTCTGTAATTACCAAGGTTCCGCGACCCATGTGATATTTTTTCTCTTTAATTACCCAGGTTCTGAATGATAAAAGCCTTTCATTTATTGTAAATCCTGCATGCTACTTCGATACAATTCAACAAAGATTTCACAAAATATTAATTAGCATAACATTAGTAAACTCCAGCATCCTCGCATTTCCAAAGCTTCATTTGTTTCCCAGATGTCACAAATTATTATTTTTATTTTTCTGTTTTCCACTCAAGGTTTATTATTATTATTATTATTATTATTATTATTATTATTATTATTATCGTCGTCGTCGTCATCATTATATTTTTCATCTTCATTATCATAATCATCGTTGTCAGCATTATCATTTATGGAATGCCGTAGGGTACCAGTCAGTACAACTAACTGATCATGCAGCACTTAAGTTTGATCCACAAAGGAGCCATAGATTTTAGTGTTTTATTAGCCGTTAATTGTGTCTAATAATTAAAATACATGGACATTATTTTATCACCGTCTGTTCCCAAATGGTTTTCCATAACGAGTCGTAAAGATAGTAGCATTAGTAGTAGTAGTAGTAGTAGTAGCCGTAGTAGTAGTAGTAGTAGCAGTAGTAGTAGTAGTAGCAGTAGTAGGAGCAGGATCAACAGCAGTCGTCCTCGTCGTCGTCGTAGTAGCAGTTGTTGTTGTTGTAGCAGCAGCAATAGTAGTAGTAGTAGTAGCAGTAGTGGAAATAAAACTATGGAGAATGCCGTAGCATTAGTAGAAGCAATAGTAATAGCACGAGTGGTAGTTGAAGTAATTGTTGTTTACAGCATTTGTAGATGGCGGAGAAAGAGAAGGAATAGAACAATTTTCTGTTTACCTACCTGCTAAGTTCAGATATTTTAGTAGTTCTAACCTCGGTAGTGTATTCCCTATCATTCTTGCGCCAGCGTTTCCGAAATTGTTGTTGGCTAAATTCTCAAAATTAAGAGGTATATTGATGTTAAAATAGAGCACACACACACGTACACATACACACATACACACACACACACATATATATATATATATATATATATATATATATATATATATATATATATATATATATATATAGAGAGAGAGAGAGAGAGAGAGAGAGAGAGAGAGAGAGAGAGAGAGAGATAGATCTATATGACTACAGATTCAGCTCTAAATAATTCAATACTGACGTTAAAAAAAGTTACACTACTTAGTTTAATAGGTTATATCACTAAGCTAGTTTTCAGGAGTCTTAGAAACCTTAAGTTTTGTGGATACAATAAAAAAAAATGATTAAATAAAAAAATGTCAAAAAAAAAGCAAGCGGCCTTAGTAGGCTGATATCGCTCATCCATTATATAGCTTAACAGTTGACCATTTCACTAAGCCGGCTGATGTAGTATTGTAAGAACACAACGCTAGTCAAGCTATCTCCCAAACTTCACATCATGTCGTTTTTGCCTATTTTCCTATAGTCTTATACAAATTATTTCCAAGGTAAAGATATAATTACATCTCTTCATAACTGAACTGATCCAAGATCTGGATGATGTAAACCTCGTTGTTAAATTGTATTGAAATCAAATGAAAAATATCGTCTTTATGGAGGCAACAAGATCAGTTATTATGCAGCAAGATCAGCTCAATAATATGCTACAGATCTCACTTAGTATTAAACCTGTCTAAACCAGGTTAATACTATTTCACAAATGTTTGAAAGATAAATTTTATCAAAATATTCAAATTACTTATTAAAATGTTAGTTTATGTTTCTTCTGCGATACAATTTTAATCAAAGATTTAGCAATAACGGCTAAGTTCTGTATTTTTGCTGTTTTGTTCAACATTTTAAAGATTTTACAAAAAAATATAAGTCCTAATCAAACTAAAAAATATATATATATTTCTCAACAATTAACTACAAATACTGACAAATGGTCAGAGTTAACATAGTATTGTATCTTTAGTTATTGAGCGTCCTAGTTTTTATATTTTACATACCGTCTATACGCGCTTATAAATTTTGTCCAAATGCAAACAACATTGACCCTGATCGGTCGTCACATAATGAGCCGGCAGATCAGAGTCTATGTTGTTTGTTCTACTGATTAGTCCTTACAAACTGCATAGACCCATATCTGCCGGAGCATTATGCGACGGCAGATCTGGGTCAATGCAGTTTGCAGTTGGTATTGAATTATACGCGAGTATATACGGTAATTACTTTTTCCTATCATAAATTTTGTACTGATTCTTCTCATTCTTTCTTTCTCCTTTCAACTAAAAACACTGTTTAAATGTTTTTCTCATATCTCTGTTTCTGTAATATTGTCAACACAGATAAGCGTAGATCTTATTCATAATCAAATTCATACTACATCTTGATAATGTAATACAATTTAACATGATTAATCAAATTCTGATCATAAATGGAGCCGAGAGAGTGTTGACAAACTCAGTCAATCGGATTAAAGATCACCTATTAATATGCGTGGATCTCGTTCAGAATCGTGCTCATCCGAGATCTTGATGATTTAAGTCTATTTACCAAGATTAGAAATATGGCTTCCAGAGCGGAAACAAGCTGGGCCAATCAGACGCAATATCAGCTAATTAATATGCGTGAATGTTACTCATTATCAAACTCTTCCAAGATCTTATTGATTTAAGCCCATAGTCCAAACCTTTTCAAAATTGGATCATAAATATGGCCTTCAGAGTGGTTCAGCCAGTCCGATGCAAATCCACTTCATTTGTATATGTGGATCTCGCTCATTATCACTCATCTGAGATCTTGATGATACAAGCCCATATTCAAAGTTTGATCAAAATCGAATCAGAAATATGGCATCTAAAGTGGTAACAAGCGATAGTTGACTGACGCATGATGCAACACGGAGGGCTATAGCGTAATCTCGTCTGGCCCTAAGTTAACCATGGAAAATAGATCACAGCGTTGAAGAATAACAACTATGTGAGTGTATATTTGTATTTACAATTAACAAGAAGAAATATCAAGTGTCAACATAATAATAATAATAATAATAATAAAAATAATAATCTCATAGCTATCAGGAACTTAATAATAATAATAATAATAATAATAATAATAATAATAATAATAATAATAATCTTATATCCATTCGGTGCTCCTCAGATTTGGCTAACCAGGTGACTGATAGTGACGTTCTCAAGAAGCATTTCCATCACCAGACTGGCTCCCTGTTCATCAAGGTCGTTCCCTTGCAAGTCCAGCATCTCTACACGCAGATTATTCTGTACAAGTGACATAAAAAAATTACTTTTTTTTGGATATGACATTTGGCATTGTTACAGCATTTTCTTCCTTGTGGGGTTTATGAAATAAAGAGTTAAGAATTATCAATGACAACCAGCCAATTATATCCAATCAAGAGCAGCTTTAGTCAAGAATAACTAAATTCAGAGTAAACTCTCCTTATTTCATAGTGGAGTCACGGCCTTCAAGAAATGTAGGGAGATACATGTACTGATCCCATTAAATGTTAATCTTTTGAAGAAGCAGTTGTTTCTGAAAAAAGTAGTGTGATGACTGTAATTGTGTTACAACATATTTTCTGAAGCCGCATCTTGTAATACATGATGAGTTAATGGTTTCACCAATACGAATAAGGATGTCAGAATGGCTAATTTTTGGATGCTAAATCTTTCTGGAAAAGAAAACTACCTATACTAAAGGTACCAACCATACCAGAAATTCTAGAAGAAAATACTATAGTTAAGGATTCAAATTGCATCACAATACGCAATACAATAGGGAATGACTCTTCTTTGTCAAATTTGATAGAAACAGATATGTGCGACCAAATAATGATGACAATTACACATTAGCAGTGCAGAAAGCAAATTATTTCAATTGATTATGATGTTTTCTACTTTGTTTTTAGGTTTCTTTTTGAGCACCAAAATTTATGGCCTACACAGGAGCAAGGTAAGTCTTAACCCGATGGTCATAGAAAGGTCGATAGCGCCAGACGGCGTCGCAACACTAGCATATGGGAATACATAGATGCTGTGAGCGCAGGAGCTAACGCCATCGCGACTGGAGCTCTGAGAATTGACCATGTTATCGACGAGGTGATTGGCGCTTGAGAACTACCTCAGGAGACAACTTTGGGTCTGGAGGCACAAAGGTAGCGCACAACCCAGATCCAGAGCTGAAGCCGTTCGTCAAATGCAATTGCGCAATCTCCAGCCGCAGCCATTCCAGCTGCCGCTCTTGCCGTTCTCCCGCTTGCCTTAATCACATCAGACGGCGTTTTGCCTGTGGCCCGAGTCACTTTGCCGTTCAAGGCCGACAAAACGGCTGGCAGATGCCGAATTCACACAGTGGATCGTACTCCAGAAGGAAGTCTCATTTCTACGGCATACTAATGGCAGAAGAACCGCTTGGCCAGCTATCGGTCAAATCGCTCGACAATGCCCTGTGCCCAGTGGTTGCCAACCTCCCCCCGTCTCACCTGCACACCGTGTTTGGCCAGAAGACGAGACACAGAGCCCATGAACTCACGCCCGGGATCAACCTAATGCAGGTTGAGTCACTTCAAAGGATCCCGTTTATAGATGTTCGTCAAGCCCTCCTTTGAGGTTAGCGGCTTGACTTCTTAATAGCGGCTGCCAACGTCAACCACAGTCAGCGTGCACTTATATGTTTTGTGGTCGACCTTATCGTGGGTTAGAAAAATCAAGTCGGCCTGATGGACTTTTTTCAGTGTGGAAATGTCAGGTCACAGTCGTGGGACATGCTCAAACGGCTATGCTCAAAAACGGAGTAGAACGCAGAACTTTCCTTTGCGTTAATTTCATCCAACGATACTTTTTTCCAGTATTTGACTGTACCAGCTGCATAACTATAACGACGTTTGTTGGCATTTAACACAAGGACCCTAAAAGATGAACACATCCCCGATGAAACATTCCGGCTAATCATGCAGATGAAAGACAAAATTCCCTCAGGGGCCCACAAAGCCCAAGCCGCTGTGACAATCGATGAAGAGACAAAACAATCAATACTCCAGTGCAGTCAGAACGAGGCCTATGTTGCCTTCATTAAAAAAAAATGTCTGGAGAATTTCGGCCCCTTCATAAAGCAACGCCTTCATATAAAATGTATAGTGTACCAGATTATGAATGCTAGTATATATCTCACTGTACTTGTTTTTTTGTATGAATGTGGTTACTTAGGCTGCTCTTTACCTTGGATACGACACTCCTGTATGAACACCGACAGTAGCTTGTTAGATAAAGTAAAACTAGCACACACACACACACATGCATTCACATACATATGGACACATACTGCACTGGCTGCCCTGTATGAACGCGGTCGCTAGGGCTGCTCTTTGCCTAGGATATGGCGTTCCTGTATGAACGCCAACCGTAGCTTGTTAGAATAAATAAAGGTCACACACACACACACACACACACACACACACACACACACACACACACACATAGTGCTGACAGTCCTTTATGAATGTGGTTGCTAGTGCGGTCTTTTATCTTTGATACGGCGTTCTTGTTTAAGCGCGCTTGCTCGGGCACCTTACGTACAGCGTTATTGTATGAACGCCAGTAAAACGCAGGCCGGCCTCCTCCGTAATAATAGCAAAGCGAAAATTCCAAGTGCTTTCGTTGTACAAGCGGTCGTCCCGACGGCGCGTGCGTTCGCATGGGTTAAGTTTAGCATATCTTTCCATACTTTTTTTTCCATATTTCGAGCTCTTCTGTCGTCTTCTGCCTGATGATTGGCAGGCCAGCCATAGCGACCATCGGTAGCAATATAGTAATACTCAAGGCCATAGTAACTAATAACTGCACATGTGAGTATCATCTTTATCCCATAGTATGCATGTTGCATCGTTCTTTAGAAATAAGACACACAACTGTTAAGCCTCTTTGGTCAATTTAAAGAAATAGTAATCGTATTGCATTCACACAGCATTTGGTTATGGTAGAAAGCACTAAAAGCCTAACAAAACCAGAAACATATCCCAGCATCGTTTGATCTGCCCTTCACAAAATTGGCGATGCTTATGGACTCAAAGTGCAAAGAAACTCGTACGTTATATCTATTCTTTTAGCATGAATTTTCTTTTCTATGTACGGTTTCATTTATTCTCATTTTGATTTTTATTCATTTTCTCAACTCGATACTCTTGTAATGGATACTCGATTTAACTCGATACTTGTTTTTCTTCATTCAATACTCGTTTTTTGTACTTGAAATTCGCTTTTGTGACTCTGTATACACTTTTTTGAACTCGATACTCGTTTTTCTCGACTCAATATGACAATTATCTACTAGATACTCGCTTTTTATAATTTTATACTCACTTTTATTGACTCAATACACGTTTTTTAATAATTGATAATCTTTTATTGACGCATTACTCCCGTTTCTTGACTCGATACTCGCATTTCTCAACTCATTACTCGTTTTTCTTGACTCGACACTTACTTTTCTTGACTTGATACTCGCTTTTCTCAAATCGATACTCAAAACAAGAATGAAAGTAAACTTCTAACACCGTAACATACTTCTTTAAAAAAAAAAGAACCACCGGTGTTCAGTACCTTCAACGCATGACACAATGGACGTGTTGCCTCTAGCCCAAGGTTATGGTTTTGGAGCGAGAGGTATTTTGTGGGGAGGGCTTTTAAGATGGAGCTGTAAGGAAACCTGGCACCACAAGCTTTAACGGAGCGTATATACTCCCTCCTCCCTACAAATTCATCGTCGATGTCTCTAATGTCATCTTCGCCATTTTCACCTGGAAAAGGTAAGAACTGTAATCAATTCATATACTAGCTAGCATCCCCTTACCAATTTTAGGGTGATCATCTTTTGGGAAGCATCACACATCATAAGTATTGAGTTTACACAAACGTTGTATAAACTATACAGTTCAAATGATTTTACATCATATTTGGTCATCATACTGTTCAAAGACTCTATCTGCCTGACATGCATTCAACTGTGTTGCCATTTCTCTAGATCTATCAGTCTTAGGACACAATATTTTATTTTCTCGCTTGCACTAAATAGAGGTGAGATGTTATACTACTGGCGTCAGCATTGGCCATTGGCGGCGCGAGGGTTTGAGGCGCCCGGGGGCAATGTTCTTTAGCGGCGCCCCTACGTTGCCACAGAGAACAGTTTTTTATGTCAGCTCCCAACCTCCAAACCACCAACACCCACCTAAGCACTGAAACCGGGGGTTTAGATGGGAGGTGGGTAGGTCGAAGATGTCAAAACAAAAACAAAAAAAGCTCCCGACGGCGCCCCCCCCAACCTTGCCCGGCGCTTGGAGGCAATCGCCCACCCCCACTCCCCTCGCGCCGCCACTGGCGTTTGCGTCGGCATCCGCCCATATATAGAGGATCTTACATCAGTGCTCATTTCAAATCAAATTTATGAAACTCGTCGAATAATTTCTATCTTTTGCAAGCCGAGTTTCATAAATTTCATTTATAATTAGTACAAAATATAAGATTATATTTATTTTATGATGAAAAATAATGATTTTATTTGATCAAACTGCAAAATAGTGTAGTGAAATGACTATGAAATACATTTGAATGCCTCCGTCGTTACGCTGTTCCTTTGCATGAAGTTATGACGTCATTTGTGACTTCATTAGGCGTTATTACACGTGTTACATATTATGATATAGAGGAGATCTACGTTTTTGGAGTAGATATAAGGAAATATTTCACGAGCGAAGTGGAAACATTGTATTGTCACGAGTAGCCGGGGGGGGGGGGGGGGGCATTTCGCGGATCATGTTTTTTTATCCTCTATTTTACTTAAATAAACGTACAGGTCTTTAATTAAAATACCTTCGTTTAGTTTTTATTCTCATGACTATTAATACATTTAAAAAATAAACAGTTTGCGGTATTTTTTTCCTAGGGTGGGAGGGGCGCCGAAGGCAACGCTCGCCCGGGGCACCGTTTCGTCCAGCGCAAACTTGCGACGGCCCTTGTCAGCACTACAACCTAATCACAAAATTATGTCATTATAGCCCATATTTTACGTTTGACTGACTTTGATTACATTTGTGTTTGACGTTTATGTAACAGGCACGGTTCATGCTTCTGTCGTGAAGTCGATGATAACATGCATCCCTGTTAATATCACACTATTGCAACAAAAGAAACATACAGTGAGATGCATTTCACCTGTTAGGTCACATAAGTTTGTGACATGATATATGCATACTATCCTACCTAGAATAACGAAAATTGGCGAGGAAATGCATATTTATAAGTACTACACCCTTATTGCAAAACAAGGTATATGTGACCTATATTTCATGATTCAGTGACTTTATTGAAGTTTTGTGCTCAGAGTGCTGTTCATGTTAGAAGTATGAAACTTGAAACATTATAGTGTTGAAAATTTGTAGCATTCTTGGATACAACAGTAACTTGAAAAACAACTCGTCTGATAGCCTTAAACTAAACTGAACACTGTATAAATACAGACGTTAAAAAAAATATAATTCCGGTTTTAACATACAAATGGTGACAATGATTGCGACCGGTGTTACAAATTGTGGAGAAACTAGATTTGTACTAGATTTTATGGAAACCAAATATAAGTATTTCTATGACTATGTTATCTTCATCTGTCCAAAATGTTTTTAATCAAGAAGACTTACGACAGGAAATGGTCATTCAAAGATGACAAAGTAATTGGTATTGATCCGGATGATAAATAAAACAAATGATTAGAATTACTTATCAGTGTTTATCCTGATGATAAATAACACAAATGATTAGAATTGCTTATCAGTGTCTATCCTGATGATAAATAAGACAAATGGTTAGAATTAGTTATCAGTGTTTATTAGTATGCTAATACTCTCTTTGTAATAAATGATTGTTCTAACTTAGAGGATGCAAAAGAAGAAAGCAACCAATCTATTTACTGGTAGACGTTATGATGCAACAGTTGGGCTAACTGTATACCAATATAATGCAATCATCCGTGACTATCGTGAAAATATTAAGTTTCTTGTTATGTTTTACTGTAAAAACTAAGAGGCTGGATAGTGTATTTTTGACAAAAATCACTTTCTGCCAGATGAAATGGAAAGAGAAATACCGTATATACTCGCGTATAGTTCGATATCAACTGCAAACGGCATAGAACCAGATCTGCCGTCGCATAATGCGCCGGCAGATCTGGGTCTATGCAGTTTGTAAGGACTAATCAGTAGAACAAACAACATTTACCCTGATCTGCCGGCGCATTATGCGACGGCAGATCAGGGTCTATGTTGTTTGCATTTAGACCTGAATTATACGCGAGTATATACGGTAGTCGAAAAAGGTAAACAAACCAAACGTACAAAGTTATTAATGTGGCTTGAGTACTCATATGATTATACAATAAAAGATAAATATTTACTGTTACCATTTTGCAAAGTGTTTACTTTATATACTAAATATATGTTGTCACCATTCATAGATAAAGCAACTTTGTTTATAGTAATTGATAAACTTCGTGCTGATACGATCTCATGAAATTCATTTCCTCCTTATATATATATATATACCTTGATTAAATAAAAGGCTTTATACATATCAAATTTAATCAATTTCTTGATCACACTTGTTAATACCCTTGCCTACCTTTATTCATATTGTCATATTTAAAGGCATACAGCTTACTTCATCTTTGAATAATCGAACAACTTTCATATTTACTAAAAATTATCCGTTTTAACATGAATGCATAATGAATCTGTGTCTGTCATTAATAATGAAATGGTATCACCATATTTGTTTTTTCTAATTGTAGTAAATTTATACATCAAACATTTTCATAATTCTAACACTGTAAATCCTCCATCAATAATTTTCGTTCAGTGCTCTTTTGTTAGTCTTCTTACTTACTCAAACCAAATTCTCATCTTTTATTGTCATCCTTGCAAATGATAAGTCTTTCTGATATTTTTTTCATCTGAACATTGTTTCACATTTATGCTCTTAAACATATATTCCACCTGTTTTCCAAATGCAGAGTTATTCAATTGTCTAAATGTTTTCATGAAATTAAGTATTTTTATGAGCATAAAATGAACTTTTATTTATATAATCTTTCCACATTTACGTGTAATTCTCTCTAGATTCTTTTCACTCATAATACTGTTTCCTCCACTACAATAAAATAATCAATATTTAACTTGATTTGTCCAACAGTCACATTAGTCACACAAGGTTATGTGTAGATTATAGCTTTGCTTGGGAACTCTAGTACTAGGCATCGTTAGCAGTTTTAGCTAGTATTTCATGATCCGACGATATCGATATCTTACTATTTGTGATTTCAAAAACATGTTGACGTAAAGAAGTATGTATAGCTTATATTTCATTAGCCTTATTATTATTATGAGACATAGTTTAGAATCGAGTCAAATTTTGTATCAAATATTTGAAAAAGTAGTTTTGAGGACAATTGATCAAAAGGTGATTTAATCTGGTTGTCAAGACATACAGTGCAGCTATCGCGATTAGGCTGTTACCGAAGCGCCAGCTTTCATATTGTCTTAAGTTGCCCCTATTTCGATATACAATGAGTTTCGTCTTCTCAAAGTTGATTTTCAATTAAGTAATCTTTTTAGATGAATTGCAGTTTAAGTAAATATCACCAAATTGTCCGCGTACAATAATGCGAATAAATAAGTATATTCTGATATAATGCTGCTATTCAGCTCGTAAATATGGGACATCAAATAGTTTAAGGTCAACGAAACAAGGATATGTAACATAATTGAGACAGTTAAACATCAAGCCTATGAAAGCCGGCCCAATTGTAATGCCTTTTAAATTAACTATTAATCCTGAAAACTGTTTTGGTGTAGAATATTTGTAATTGACGAATCAATATTTAGACTCAGATATGAATTTAGCATCTACAGGTGTTTATTATGTTCTACTGTTATCACACCATTTGAAAATTATCGGTTAAATATTATATTCATCATTTCTATGAGAACGTTTTCCTACCATTACCGTTCTAAAGATCACTTTCAATATTTCTTTTTTCTTTCTTTATTTTTCTTCTTCTTTTTTGCAACAAACCATGACAACAGAGAAACAGATTGGTCGAGCCTTGAGTGGAATATTTAACAGGCAAATCTAAAAAAAATAGATTCCGGTATGAATGAATGTCAAAACGTTATCCGGTATGAATGAATGTCAAAACGTTATCCGGTATGAATGAATGTCAAAACGTTATCCGGTATGAATGAATGTCAAAACGTTATCCGGTATGAATGAATGTCAAAACGTTATCCGGTATGGTGCCTTTTACTATTTCGTACTCTCGACATTTCCTTGCAACTCAAGCTAACAAAGTTGAAAAAAGAAAAAACATGTCAGTATGTGACTTTACTACGACTAATGTTTAGAATGATAAAAATTGAAATTTGGCGAAGTTTACACAGTGCATCTAAAGAAATAAATTCGGCTTCACATATCGTGCTCTTGAGCCTGTTCAAAAATGTTTTGAAAATAATATAAAAAAAATCCAATTTGGGATCTTAAATCTAAATTTAGTATTTGAAGAGTTAAAGTTTTGTACGGAGGCCCAACAGTGCCAATTGGAGACGGTAAGAATAAAAAAAATATTCCAATTTATTGCGAATTGCCTAAATAGCTTCCTTAGTTTCGCGACCAAAGTCGAAAGCTATACCGAGAGTACATGTTTTGACGTAAGTGAAATTGTGAAAGGTGTTGAGCAAATAATATCAAACTGATTCCATAATTTTGGTGATTCTACCCCTATTAATTAAAATATAATTCATATCAGATATGTTTGATGTTGGTCTTTAAAACATTATGCTCAAGACATTATCATGACCATGGACTCTGATGAATATGTGATACTATATTTGTTTATCCAAAAGTTGGGTGAATCCGACCAATTTGAAAACAACGGATTTTTTTTTTTTTTTTTTGGGGGGGGGGGGGGGAAAGAGGGTATACTGTACTCACATAACTTCACATCCAAATCTGTATCTTCGTTATCACTTAGTCTCTCCGGGTCTTCGTTTGATGAGAAATCGTCACTTTTTGACTGTGTCGTCTGCAGAATTATTGAATCCGCCATTCCACTTTAACTCCTCTCCTGTCTTTTCGGTTCTAACGTTAGTATCATCGCAACGCAAAAAGGATATGATGAAGCATGATATGTAATATTTAATAATTCATATGCTCAGGCATGCGCGACACTTGCTATAACTACATTTAAAAAATCGAGATGGCAGAATCTATAAATCAATATAATTCAGCACATATGGGAGATATAAATTGGCGAGATGATCAGTTATTATAACAGAACTAGGTTAGGTGACGTGATAAAATCATATATTATTTAAACTAACTGATGACTGTTTGAGTCAATTTTGTTCTGGTGGTGATTTTATCTCTACTGATGTTCTGGTTTTAGTGAATCTGATATTCCCACAGCTTGTATCACGGCAGAAGCTACGCGTAAGGTATGTCTTTACCTGCATCACACGAGCCTATGAGAACCAATGAGTTAATCTTCTTCCATTTGTTATTATTGTTGTGGAACTCGTTGCGTGGACACAAACACACGACTGCGGGTTTCTGAGTTATATATTGAAAACGACGCTCTTGGCCACTAGGCTGCTGACGTTTACACTATACACAGAAGAATTTTTGTATACTCTCATTGTAGTTGCATGTGTAGCACATTGTGCGTTTTATATTCGTTTTGGACAAGTACTTTCAATGGATTTCGACCTAGTATTACAACCTACATATAGTTTATAACATCATCATTCGAGTTGAAGCCAACTAGACGACACATCAACATTTTCAAGCTGTAATTTCCTTAGAAATAGTTATGTAAACGTTCGTAATTTCAACGCTTTTTTGTGTTTATTGTTTGTTTTGTCTCTGTTTTGTGTTTGTCTTTGAAAAAGACTCAATGAGAGTCGAAAGCACTTAGGCTAGTTAAAAACTAGTTTTGCACTGTTCGTTGTCAGTTTGTTGCATTTATCTTAATCAGCCCCTAACACTCGCGATCCTTATTCGCCATATGATTATATATATACTGTTATGTATGATGTTTATAAATATTATAAATATTTTAGGAAATTATAAATGTTTCTTGACTTTAATATTTGCTTAAACCTTAATGTTAAGTATAGTGTTGGCATGTTTAGCTGTTGTCCTTGAATTAGGTTGTTTACTTAGTTGAGTTCATGGGCGGTTTTGGTAAACAAGTTGTTTATTCCATTCAGGTCAGGGTTGATTTTGCTTAGAGATAAAACCAGAATTTTCTTTGGAGTTATGTGTCAAAAGTCACATTCACCATATAATATTCTAGAACATTCTGTCATGTGACCTGTCTTTATATATACAATGTTTAGTGGACAGTTTTTCAGTTTCGACCTTACCATCAGTCTTTGAAAGAGTTTTTACAGTTGTGAAAACTCATTCCAAATTCAGAGAGATGAATTATTTAAAATATTCATTCGATTATAAAACTGCTCATAGAGTTTTGGATTTTGGATTTTGAACTGATGATTTTGGGATTTATGTGAACTTATTCAAAGATATTCTGGAGTACTTCATTTTGGCACATGATCATATTAAAGACTGGCACATCACGACATTAAAAACTATTGGCACATCAGCACATTCAAGGATACAGTAATTCATTCGGAACATTCTATATTTAGGACTTGTGATTAGGACACTAAGGATTATTGGATTATTTGTATTTTAATTCACGTTATTGTGAGTGCCTTTTGATTTTCATTTCAATTATATAGAAATATATTGCTTGCTGATTTTTACTTGATTTGTTTGTTTAACTTTCTTTCTGTTACATTTTTCTTAGACCATAGAGTCGTAACAGAAATTGGGGGCTCGTCCGGGATAGATCTGAATTTCTTTAAAGCATATTCGAGATATTAAAGTTATCTTTGAAATTCATATTGATTTTGTCTCGGAATCTTTGTTGTCTTTGACAAAGATTTTAATTTGAGGATTTTTTTATAGAAACCAACGAGCATTCACAATGATATCTAATGTTCAGAATTTTATTTCAAATCCGACTCAGGAGGGGTTAGAGCCTATGAGAAAGGACGAGTTGCTCGAACTTGTCAGAAAATATAGTCTGTCTGAAGTGAAAGCATCATTAACAAAACAGGAGATAAAATTATTTTAATTCAATACTTAGTAAGACAGGCAATTTTAGATAGTAGTGCTGTAAGTTTGATTGGAAAGCCTGTATCTGGTTCTGACAGGAAATTAAGAGAATTAGAGTTAAAGAACCAGATGGATTTATAATTATCAAAGCTTCAGATTGAGAGAGAGAGAGAGAGCGAGAGCGAGAGAGAGAGAGAGAGAGAGAGAGAGAGAGAGAGAGAGAGAGAGAGAGAGAGGAGAGACAGATGCAGAGAGAGGAAAGAGAGATGCAGATGCAGAGAAAAGAGAAGGAGAGAGAGAGAGATGCAGATGTGGAGAGAAGAAAGGGAAATGCAATTTAAGCTACGAGAATTAGAACTGGCAAACAGAGCACACACACACACACACACACACACACACACACACCCTGTACATACAAGTTCAGGTTTTGATGTTACGTGATATATTAGGCTAGTACCCCCTTTTCAGGAAAAGAAGTAGATAAATACTTTCTTCACTTTGAGAAAATCGCTGACAACTTGAAATGGCCAAAAGAGCATTGGACTTTGTTATTACAAAGTGTACTTATTGGCAAACCTAGTGAAGTCTACACTTCACTGTCAGTACAACAAAGCACTGATAATGATGTGGTTAAGATGTACATCTTGGAGGCTTATGAGTTGGTACCTGAGGCATATAGACAAAGGTTTAGGAATTGTAGAAAAGAAACTCGACAAACTCGTGTCGAATTTGCAAGGGAAAAAGAACAACTATTTGATAGGTGGTGCTCGGCCAAGAAGGTTGATCAAGATTACGATAACCTCAGACAGCTCGTATTAATTGAAGAGTTCAAGAGGTGCATCCATAGTAATGTTAAAACCTATCTTGACGAGCAGAAAGTGGAAACTTTGGAACATGCTGCTCGTATGAGAGATGATAATTCCTTGACTCACAAAATATAATTTGTCAATAAGTCTTCCTCTCAGCAGTTTTCTGGAAAAAAGAAAAACATTTCAATTGCAAACGAGTACTTCCAAATCTCAAAACAGCATAACTGTTAGGAATCAAACATCTGATAAGACTGATCAGAAATCCTTATCTCTTCCTACGTGCACGTATTGTAAAACGAAAAGGCACGTCATTTCTGATTACTTAAAGTTGAAAAATAAGCAACAGAATAAAGACAGAGCTTTTCCAAATGCTCTTATTCCAAAGAGGTCAAGGTCACGGTCTTGTATAGAAAAAATATATATTTGTTGGGTCAAACAAACCCCCGTCTGATTCTATTTTGGAGACTTATGAACCATTCATGTCAGAAGGTTCTATATCACATATTGGTGATTCTGCCAAACCTATCCCTATTAAAATATTAAGGGACACAGGAGCTTCTCAGAGTCTTTTATTATCAGGCACTTTGCCTTTGTCTGAGAAGTCTTCTTCTAGTGAAAGTGTTCTTATTCAGGATGTAGAGCGCGGCTATGTAAATGTTGATCTCCATTATGTTAATTTCGCATCAGACTTAGTTTCTGGACCTGTGACTGTTGAGGCAGTGACTTCTCTACCTGTAGAAGGTATTCACTTATTACTAGGCAATGCCCTAGTCGGAGATAAGGTTGTAGTTAATCCACTTGTAACTGACAAGCCTTGTTTGGATCAGAAAGTTGATCCTGCCGAAATCGAAATCCCTGATTTGTACCCTGCTTGTGCAGTTACCAGAGCTATGGCAAAAAGAGCTCTTGAGAGTGATGTTGATCAGGAAATTATTCCTTTAGTTAACACATGTATTGGTCAGTCTTTTGATGAGGTCACTTTTTCTTCAGGTATTGATCAATCAAAAGGTATGGATCACCGTGATCCCCTTTTTACAACTCATTCTCTTTATTCTAATCAGGGTAACAAAAGACAATCACTTGTCGTAGAACAGAAACAAGATCCCGAGAGCTCCTGTTTATTTCAGAGGGCTATTAGTGAAACTGAAGCCACACAAGTTCCAGTGTGTTACTTTGTGAAAAATGGGGTTCTTATGAGAAAATGGAGACCACCTGAGGTATCCGCTGGTGACGAGTGGTCAGTGAGCTATCAAATTGTTGTTCATAAGTCATATCGACAGGAAATTCTTACTCTAGCCCATGAAACTCATGTGGCTGGTCATTTAGGAGTCAGTGAGACTTATCACAAGATCTTTAATCATTTTTACTGGCCGAAACTCAGAAGTGATGTTTCTAAATACTGCAGATCTTGTCTCACTTGTCAAATGGTAGGAAAACCCAATCAGAAGATACCTAAAGCTCATCTGCAACCTATTCCTGTATTTTACGAACCATTTAATAGAATAATGGTAGACTGTGTCGGTCCCTTACCTAAGACCAAGTCAAAAAACCAATACTTGTTGACCATCATGTGTGCTTCTACAAGATTTCCGGAGGCAATTCATATGAGAAATATAAATACTAAGAACATTTTGAAAGCGTTGGTGAAGTTTTTTACACTTGTTGGCCATCCCAGATATGTCCAATCGGATCAAGGGTCAAATTGTATGTCTGGAATTTTCCAACAAGTTATGCATGAGTTAGGCATCCAACAGTTTAAATCTTCCGCCTATCACCCTGAAAGTCAAGGTGCTTTGGAAAGATTTCACCAAACTTTTGAAGAATATGATTCGATGATATTGCTTTGATACAGGAAAGGATTGGGGTGAGGATGTTCATTTGTTGTTGTTTGCTGTTAGAGAATCAGTTCAAGAGTCATTGGGTTTTAGTCCCTTTGAACTGATTTTTGGACATACTGTCCGTGGACCATTGAAATTATTGAAGGAGAAACTACTTTCAAATGAAGATTCAAAGACTAATCTTCTTGACTACGTCTCTGATTTAAAATACAAGTTGTCAAAGGCATATGAAGTAGCAAGAACTAATCTTAACACTATCCAGTCAAAAATGAAATAAAGGTATGACAGAAATACACAGGAAAGGAGTTTTAAAGCTGATTAGAAGGTTCTGTCTCTCTTTCCCATACCTCAAAATCCTCTTCGGGCTAAATTGTATGCTCCTTATACCGTTGAAAGGAAAGTATATGACTTAAATTATGTCATTAACACTCCTGGAAGGCGGAAACAGAAACAACTTTGTCACATAAAAACGTTAAAGAAATATTTTGACAGAGATAGCTCAGCGAATTATTCAATTAATTTAGTTGTACCTGTTCCACACAGTGAAGATATCAACGACGAAATACAATCAGACTTAAGTGACTCTGGTGTGACCAAATTTCTAAATTCAGAAATATTGAACAATCTGGACCATCTACAACAACAGGAAAGAAATGAACTTAAAAAGCTATTACATGAGTATGAACACTTGTTTCCTGATGTTCCTATGCGAACAAGTAAAATCTATCATGACGTTGACATTGTAGATTCTACACGTGTGAAACGGCATCCATACAGGATGAATCTTCTCAAACAGGAATATTTGAAGAAAGAAATTCAGTATTTACTGGAGAATGATTTTATAGAACCAAGTACAAGTAACTTGAGTTCACCATGCATTCTCGTACCTAAGCTAGATAATACACTCCGTGCGCGTACTTACTTACTACAGTAAAGTAAATTGTGTCACAAAAACGGATTAATTTCCAATTCCAAGAATGAACGATTGCATTGATAAAATTGGAAATGCGAAATATGTCACCAAGTTTGATCTTTTAAAAGGATTCTGGCAAATTCCACTCACGGAAAGGGCAAAAGAAATTTCAGCATTTGTAACTCCAGATGGACTTTATCAATATAAAGTCATGCAGTTTGGATTGAAAAATTCTACAGCAAGGTTTCAACGTCTGATGAACATGATAACACCTGGTCTAGATAATTGTGACGCGTACATCGATGACCTCATTATCTACAACGACATCTGGGAAGATCACTTGGAAACCATTCGAAAATTCTTCGATCGACTCAGTGATGCAAATCTGACGATTAATTTGAGCAAAAGTGAGTTTTGCCATGCTTGTGTCACATTTTTAGTACATATTGTGGTACAAGGTCAAGTTAAACCTATAGCAGCTAAGGTCAAGGCTATCTCTGAATTTCCGGTGCCAATTTGTAAAAAAGCAACTGATGCGATATTTAAGTATGGCTGGATATTATCGGAAATTTTGTTCAAATTTTTCCATAATTGCTGAACCTTTGACAAGTTTATTGAGTAAGAAAACCAAATTTCGTTGGTCTGACAAGTGTCAAGAATCTTTTGACAAGTTAAAGGCCATGCTTAAGAATGCACCAGTTCTTTCTGCACCAAATTTCAGCAAATCATTTAAATTGTCTGTTGATGCAAGTGATGTTGGGGTTGGAGTATTGACTCAGGAAGACAAAAATGGTGTGGATCATATTGTGTGTTATTTTTCTAAAAAAATAAAAAAAAATAAACAAGCACCAGAAAAATTATTCCACCATTGAGAAGGAACGTTTGGCTTTGATATTGGCTTACAGCATTTTGAAGTGTATGTTACCTAGGCTCTTTCTCTGATTATTGTATACAGTGATCAAAATCCCCTTACTTTCATCTGCAAAATGAAGGTAAAAAAATCGGAGATTGTTGAGATGGAGTTTAATATTGTATGAATATAACACTGACATTAGACACATCAGGGGAAAAGACAAAGTGATCGCAGATGCACTCTCACGTGCATAGAAGTGTTATATTGCTTTATGAATTAAGTTCAGTATCATAAAACATCTTCCTATGTAATTTTGGTTATGATAGTATTAGATGCATATTTAAAAGAAAGCTTTATTGCATAAATCTTTCTTTCTTTTATGATGCGAGGTGTTATGTATGATATTTATAAATATTTTAGGAAATTATAAATGTTTCTTGACTTTAATATTTGCTTAAACCTTAATGTTAAGTATAATGTTGACATGTTTAGCTATTGTCCTTGAATTAGGTTGTTTACTTAGTATTTGAGTTCATGGGCGGTTTTGGTAAACAAGTTGTTTATTCCATTTGAGGCCAGGGTTGATTTTGTTTACACATAAAACCAGAGTTTCCTTTGGAGTTATGTGTCAAAAGTCACATTCACCATATAATATTCTAGAACATTCTGTCATGTGACCTGTCTTTATATATACAATGTTTAGTGGACAGTTTTTCAGTTTCGACCTTACCATCAGTCTTTTAAAGACTTTTTACAGTTGTGAAAAATCATTCCAAATTCAGAGAGATGAATTATTTAAAATATTCATTGGATTATAAAACTGCTCAGACGTTCGGATTTTGGATTTTGAACTGATGATTTTGGGATTTATGTGAACTTATTCAAAGATATTCTGGAGTACTTCATTTTTGCACATCATGACATTAAAGACTACTGGCACATCAGGACATTAAAGACTATTGGCACATCAGCACATTCAATGATACAGTAATTCATTCGGAACATTCTATATTTAGGACTTGTGATTGGGACACTAAGGATTATTGGATTATTTGTATTTTAATTCACGGTATTGTAAGTGCCTTTTGATTTTTATTTTAAATATCTAGAAATACATTGCTTGTTGATTTTTACTTGATTTGTTGGTTTCACTTTCTTTCTGTTACATTTTTCTTAGACCATAGAGTCGTAACAACACACACACACACACACACACACACACACACACACACACATGGTTTCTGTATCATGGCCTTGAAACGGATTCGGGACAGACGTAAGACAGAACAGCAGTTAAACAGTACGTGCCCTTCCGCTATCGCATTGGGGGCCATCAAGATCCTTTTCGATAAATACGGACAACATGCTGTGCAAGGAATCTTTAGACTGAATGAAATCAGCATAAACTGAAAAAGTGGCGTATGCACGAGTATATATACAGTTACAAACAATCATATATATATATATTGACACAAAATATATCCATGTAGTGGAATATTTACAATAATAGTTGACCCTTTAGTTATTGAACTTTACTGTCTGTTAAACCCGTAAATGCAATAAACATGCAATAAACTCTCGTAAATGTAATAAACATGCAATAAACTCTCGTAAATGTAATAACCGTATATTTTGTCTACAATCCATTTCGATGAGTACAAACAAATGGATATTGGTCTAGACTGAAACATCAAACAATCTCTCTCTCTCTCTGTTTGTCTGCTTACATCGTCAAACAATAATCATCTCTCTCCACATATTCAATTATGATTGATATGGGCACAATGAAATAATTGACACTTTTTAGTGAATTTGTTCCTGTTACCTGCACTTGTATATTGCTTTACATATCTGCCTCAATTTCCACTTTTTATTTTTACATTTTATAATAAGGCGATAAGGACCAATAAGTTGCAGAGCTGCCAGGGTTGGTTTCACTTCATTTGGCGATAAGAATTAAATTAAATATTAATTATGTTAGATCCACTCGTCAATCTTCAGTACAATTCGGATCCAGAGTACAGCTTTATACTGCTGGTCATAAACTATTCACGTACTTAACATTACTCGATTCGATTGTCCGTGTTCTTTCGTAATTTATTTCAAACACATGCAGCGAGTTCGACCATAGTCTGTGGATGAACTAGAGTATGATCGAACTAACTCTAGATTGACTACAGTGGTCCCCCTCTTGAACGGCCCCCCTGACCAGCGGCCACCCGCTTTATACGGCCACAATCCCTTGGCACCGACGAGTTTGTGTTCAAAAGTACCCCTCAAGGACGGCCACCCCTCTAACGCGACCAGCGGCCAGGATTTTAGTGCAAAAACGGTCAAATTTACCCCTCGCGAGCGGCCACATAATGATTGTTTACCGAGTAAAATCTTGATAATATTTTTTAATTTCTCAATTCAACACATTGACATTTTATTCCAACATGCCAATAAAGTAACTTTATAAAGTAACAAAGAGGTAAGTAATCCGATTATCCTTACTGCCATGTGTTCCTTAGATGTTAACTTTTGTCACTTTGATAATTACTGGCTATTATTACCACCGATAATTATCAAGATGACAAAAGCTAACCGCTGAGAAGCACATCATTGTTCAGCTCAAGTCAGCGTGACATCCGGTCGCCAGATAGTAAAATGGTATGTTACCCTTTCTGGCTTCACTCTAATAGATTATGAAATGTACATAACCGGGTACCAGACTGGAGAAGAAGAAAAAAAGTTGATCACGTGACAGACTCACTTCCGTTGTAAACACTGTGCCTCACGCGTGATTGCCCGCGAAGGAATAAGTTGTCGCAAAATATCGTCCGACATTCTCAGTTTAGAACAAAAAGTGAAAGCAATTAAATTAAACGAAAAGAGGGAGAGTCTTTTGATAACTACTGAGAAATTTTATGTCAGAAAGATTCAAATAAACATCGTCAATATACATTCAACTGCATTGAGTGGGAAGACGGAATCGACGGACGTACAGGGATAGTTACAACCAAATGTTTGTGCCCCGAATTTACCGACAATGTGGGTTTGCACCACGATTCATGATTATTCATATTTTTTTAAAATAACATTGATATTAGTTTTATCATATTGAGTCCTTAACCAGATAATATTCCTGTGATTTTTAAATGAAAATATTAAATATATAAAAATTAGTTGCATCTTTTATACTTTATATGTAGTTATTACTCACAACTGTGTGATCCCCCTCTAGAAAGGCCACCCCTCTTATAAGGCCACTTTCTTGCTGCAGAAGGGGTGGCCTTATAAGAGGGGGACCACTGTATAGTGGTCGGACTGTCGAAATATGTGTTGTTTTCCTGGTTCCCAATATGGCGGATCATCTCCAGATAGGGGAAAAGTGTATTTGGCATCTCTGTGAATAATACTCGGTTACTGACAGATCTAGTTTTCCTATTTTAATAGTTAACACTATCACACTTTTATATTTTGCTCTGATTACTTTCCGGACACAAGACTGCACTGCTAATTCCGTTAGGATTCCAAGTTAATGTCTTTGTTTATATGAGTATCAAGAGAAACGTCCAAAAAAGCAAAAGAAAGAATAAAGAAAGAGCATACCAGACATATGAAAGGCCTCTTTTATAATGTGTGGGGTCAAAGGCAAAAGAAATATATGCATAAAATTAAAATGATTCCATATAGTGCTATCACTAAGTTTACAAAGTTATCCGGAGTAGATGACATTCGGAACGAACTTTGGAGCTAATCAAATAAGCTATAATGTTGTCGAGTGATTCGTGGCTTTTGATGATTAGTTGATAAACTTTTGACTTGGATGTCACTGCTGCAAGAAGATTGAATGACGGATGCTCATAATTCTCCTTTTAGGTACACGTGTTTTGTCATTTGCCAAGTAAACTCATGCTTACATTTTCCATAATGTAAAAAAACGTGAGAATATGATGTTTTTCATGCATGGTCCTAAACTGGTACAGTGCAAACATTTATAAAATTCAACTGTGGAATGACATACGTGTCCTGAGATAATTTGGTCCGAGATCAGAAGTCACGAAGAAGAAACAGGTAACAAACAAACTTAAAATCGGGAAAAAAGTTTTCTCAATGAAATAATTTGATGCATTGATGTTCGGTCAGTTTAGAGCGTCATAATACGTAAACTGTACAGTATATGTCCTGTTTCTCTCTGAGCTCTTCAATTTCGTTTGGGTATATGCTGAAGTATATTGTGATTGGGGAGGGTAAGTTCACACTTGGGAGTCAAAGGCCAGTCTTCATTTATGTTGCATTTATACACATTTGTTTTGTGTTTCGTAATTTTCTTGAGGGCCTACACTAGCTACCGCACGGTCGTTATTGATTTCTGATTCTGTCGTTATTTATTTCTGATTCTGTCGTTATTTATTTCTGATTCTGTACATATTTTTTTGTCAGCAGCAGATACAAAACATTTTGTAATCATTTTTTTTATCTTGTTGTTGAAAACCTACTGTACAGAGTAAAGATCATGTATCAGTTGTGCAGTAGCTGGTTCCATGCAGCATCTGGTGGCGTTCCTTCCGGGCTTTGTTATTATTACAAAATAGAATTTAATGTATGGGTGCATTTTGAAATGTACCACACCATCACTTGAAAACTAAATCACTCAGACATAAGTTAAGCTTCACTCAGGGCTTTTCAAATTTTATAAAATTCAGCTTGCCCAGGGCAAGCTGACTGGAAAATTGAACTTGCCCTTGAGGGATTTGAGCTTGCCTCCAAAATATAACAACAAAATATCACAACTAAAGTAAACAAAATATGGTAAAATCAAATAGATGTTTTGAGGGAATCATATTATATTTTATTTGACAAGTATAGAACTTGTGTTTCATTTTTGTCTTTGTTTGCACCACAAAACCATATTTCAATATTTAAAGCTATACAGAAAAATATATGTAAATAGTACATATATATGCTGATGACGGAAAAAAGGAAGGTTTATAATGCTGATACAATTTGAAGAGCAAAGACAGACATATGTAGAAAAATAGACCGATGAATATTTAGATAAGGGTTTTTAAAAAATGGCTAGATTTTTAAGAGAGAGAGGGATGTTCAGGTAAAAGACCTTAAACTGAAAAATTAAACAACCAAGAACAGAACTGTGTTCATTTAATTTTAATCATGCTTTAATATATTATAACATTTTTCTTTTATCTATGTTTCCTCTTAAAGGTTAATTGATCATGCAGATTTAAGTATCCATCCAGTAAGAAAACAAGGTAAAACTGAGTTTCTCACTGAAATATTCTATAATATTACTGACCTCACACTTTGCTTTATTCTGGAGAGTTGTGTACACTCACATGTCTGCTTCCACTTGCACATTATCCAGTTTTCACCTTGACATTGGCAACATGAATGTAAACAATCTTTGACAAGCTGACTTTTGAGTATGGTTTTAGAACACTTATTTTTATACATTTAATTATTTGCCAAACAGTAAGTATATATCGGTCTCCTGTGATATTGATGTAAACAATAGATGATAAAAACCACTTGTGGGTGCTAGATTTCCACATTGACTAATTGCTAGAGATGAGTGCCTTGTATTTCCAAACACACCTGTCAAGAAATGTCACAAGTTATATTATAAACAATTAGTGTCTAGTCACCTTGAAAGCGGCAACATGCATGAAAGCAATCTTTGACAAGCTGATTGTTAAGAGATGGCAATCTTGTCCCATATGGAACTCACAAACTGCTTTAAATAGTAAATATTCATATTATCTTGTCTGTGTGAGAAAATGCAAGACTGACCTTGACATTGACTACAAGATGGAAATGACAGACTTTGACAGTACATCATGTTAAATAAAGGATCAGTAGATTAAAGAAACTGCAAGCAGTTATGTAATTGAAGAATGTGGTGCATATAAACCTGAAATAAAGGTACTGATATATGTGATGTGGCAGGATCGCAGAGTATAAATCTTGCAAAACAAAGCATAACGAATTGAACACAACCTTTCTCTCTCTTTCTCAATTTTTGGGACTTGCCTTCAAGCAAGTACCTTGCAAACTTGAACTAGCCTCACCCGAATTTGAGCTTGTCTTGGGAGCTGGGGAAGTGGATTTGTAAAGGCCTGCTTCACTAACCATTAATAGTTTTGGGGAAGTGGATTTGTAAAGGCCTGCTTCACTAATCATTGAGAGTTATGTCCAGGTTATGCAATGAAACATATCTTGAAAGACCACTCCTTTTACCTTGAAAAAGTATTCTCTCAATACATGTGGTCTATCAGTCACACACTGAGGTCATTGCAATTATTATATAATCCAGTTGATTCATACAGCATAGCTCACATGACTTTTTGTTTCTCCACTCTTCACATTAAGGCAGTTAAACCACCTCCATGCTCACTCCATGTTGGAATGCAGTGATGGAAGGGTAAATACCTAGCAACACAACAAATTTTAAATGCATTTACTCCACACAAAAAAGTCATATTTCTGTGAAAATCCAGTTATCCTTGATTTTTGTCATATTATTGGGGGATAGGAAGTTGCCACTTGGCCATAACTTGGAAATTATTGAGATCCTCACCCTAACCTATATATATATATATATTTATATATTGTCTGATTGGCTTATGGGGAATAACATGATAGGTAGTGGTCTCAACCCTAAGTCATAACTTCAGAATTATTAAGATTTCTACATTGAAATAACATATTCGTACTCTGCATGCTCAGCATGAAAAGACTATACATTCCTATATGCATCCAAGATTTGCCTCTGACATGTTCAATCAGTTTTGCCTATCAAAGAATTCAATACCATCAGTCCCTCCCTTTTTTGCAAGACAATGTGTGCCATATAACCCTTGTTTTCTTCTATATTATTTTTGTAATTAAAACATAATGCTCATTTCATTGCTTAAATGCACATGAATTGTACCTGTTTTTCAATTTCTATGCATAACTTTCTGTACTGATATTAGGTTTCATTTTTAGATATGAAATCACAAAATAACCAGGGCACAGTTTGCATGTGTGCATCCATGATTTTCAAACCTTAAATTTCCATAATTCAAAATATGTTACAGCTCATCATCTCTGTTGTTATGTACTTGAACTAAATGAAGAAAATTATTATCTTACATAGAAGTAAGTGAGAGAGTGGTTACAAGCCTGATTTGGCTTGCTGCGATCTTTTATGACAATTTTTGTTTCTAATGCTGCCGATAGCTTTGGTTATGCAGACAGGCCACTGTGTGTCATGAAACTTTTTTTCATACAATCTTTATGCATGAATACAATGCTTCCTTACTACAGTGCTGTTCATGGGAGCCAAAAAGTGTACCATGTTTTATGCAAGGCTGCCAGTATAAGGGGATCCACCACCATACCTGTGTTAAATGTGGGAGAGTGTTTTATGAGGTACCATGTTATACTGAGACACCTAATAATGAGGGAAAACTGTAATATTCACCCAGCCACAGACTGCAGATCAAGATCAACCATTGCATAATTCAAGGGCAGATCAGTGTCCATGCTGTTTGTTTTTCTTAGGACTTCAGGTGACCATGAGCTGCAGGTGCATTATGCAGTGGAATGTCTTGCTTTAAATTGTTCACATCTGATACACGGGTACATGTATGTATACTGAGATATTATTCTTAATCGAGACAGATGTGACAGAATTAAACTGCTGTTAAAAATTTCATGGGGACTTTGCAACTTGCCAGTCATTCATGTAGTTGTTTGTGACAAAGCAGACTGCTACACAGTGAATGGCAGCACCAATAGTCAATTTTAATAATGGTTTATTTATGAATTTTATGTTTCACATATATTGAAAGTTATAATTGATTTATTTCTGTTAATTTGCAAACTATGACATTATTGTCTGTACTTTCATTGAGCTCAGTTTCTCTTACCCTGTTGTATGTACAGTCATGAAACTTGAGTATACTTCTCATCACCGGCAAAAAAAGGAAACAGTGACCTACTTTTCTTGCTGTAGCAACTTCCAAGGCTTTTTGGATTCTGTCACAAAGTCGCAAGTGAGACTTAGCCTTCTGCAGAATTTCTTTAGGTTAATTCAGGATAACAAAAATGTCTCATCTCGCACACTTTAAAAAAAAAATCACCTGCTCATCAATTTGTCCTACAATTAAACTATCTCCTTAACAGCTACATGTTCTACACCCTGAAAATCAAAGGCCACTGTGACCTACTTGTGTTCATGATCACGTTGATTTATCCATACTAGACCTGTATACATCCTAGCCTACTCAGAAGGTCCTATCTGGCCAATGTATTTGGAAGTAGGAATAAATATGTTTATTCAGTGGTAAATTTTCCATATTAATGACTGTACATTGTATATTGTAATATGTTTCTCTCAGTAGGTTAACTCGGCATTGTACAGGTGAATGAGTATAGGAATTATATTATCAGGAACAGACTCTGTCAAATGGATTGACTGGAGAGGTCAAATAATTCACAGCTATTCCTAAGATAACTATAAGAAGTAAATTGAAAATGGAGTGAAATCTTTGTTGCTCTCAAGCGCTTGAAAAATACATATAGAATAGTCTGACAACTGAAAACTTAAGCTGATCAAAGAAAACAAGCCTTTGACTGACAGTTTTCATCAATATTGATTGACATGTGAAGAATTGATGTCACATAAAGTGTCAGCAATGTTTGTCTATGCAGGGTGACTTAAACTTTAGAACTGTCCCATGAAAGTTAACATGTCAGCAATGTTTGTCTATGCAGTCTGACCTAGTAAACATTAGAACTGTCTCATGAAAGTTAACATGTCAGCATATTGATATGCAAGGTAAATGCAAGGGTCAGGCTAGACTTGAATTTTAGGGAGAAGTGACTTCTCCTTTCTGACAGAATAGGGAGAAGTGAGAGCAAAACAGGGAGAATGGGTAGCGATGCAGGAAACACAAAATATATATGTGTGTGTATGTGTTATGTGCTATGGTTCTCTTATTTTCTTATTTGAACTGTGTCCTGTATTTCTCATTATGCATATTTGCATTTAACATTAGTTTTAAGCAATATTTTATCTTCAAGTAGAAAATTCCCTGTGTTGCTTTGTTGTATGTATATTATAAACACATTTTGTAAGTGTATGAATGTATCATATTCATATATAGTGTATTCATACTTACAAGTGTGTATGTTTAGATGGAGAGAAGTATGCAATGTATTTTGGCCATATGACTTCAAAAAAAGCATAGCAGAAAATATACATTGTAATTAATTTTAACAGACAGGGGTACTTAGATTACAGTATTGTAGTTACAGACAGGTAACTCTTCAAGAACAAATTTAATCTTTTGTTAATTACTTCACTAGAAAATGGCAGTCGAAAATATTTTCAAATAAGTTTGAAACAACCACTATATTAGGCCATAACACGCACATGAGAGCACATGTACATGTATCTTCAACATCATAGTGTTCGTCCATTTAAACCACAGTGATTACTGATGAGTAATCTCAACTTTACAACTGCATTTTGAGGGAGTTGATTCTAAATTAAATGTGAATCTTCTGACTGTCATTTTTGTTATTGTTTTTAAAAGCAGATGCATTATTTTTAGAAACAGGGATTTTCTTCATATGACCACTCACTTTCTAGCTTCGTTGCTACAATCGCTATATATGATTGAAAATGTATGGTTTTAATATTTGTCTACCTGTGCGTAATAACGTCGTGTACTGGTTGGATATTTTTTTTCTTTGCTACATTTTCTCGCATTTGCACAAAAATGTGTGATGTATGCTAACAACCTTGACCTTAACTTAAGTCACAGCACTTATCAATTCCACAACATATAATTGTCCCATTCGTTTCTGACCAACACATTTTTATTTCTGGGCTAAATCTTTTATCACATAATAGCTACACTTTGCTTTCTAGGAAATGTATAATTTCCTTAATGTTTGTACCCAATGAATTACGAAAACAGGCAGTCTAATAAAGACGTACTTCCAAGACACAGTGATATCCACCATTATTACCCCTCAGCAGGTTCACTTACGGTTTCAGACTGATTTTGAGAATAAAATAATGCAAGCACAGCAGTTAAAATCTTCAAACGATATATTTAGAAAGTGCTTTCACCGATTCTATCCTTAAAACACAAATTGTTATTTATATATAGATGATTTAGTTTCAAAACACACCTTATTAAGTTTTCATCATCAAATGATAACTTGCGGAAATCGGGCAGTGATATCTTGCGGGGCAACAGAGTTAATTCATCAGTCACCTATTAAAACACATGCCTGTAAATGTGCAAGAGTTTGTTTTGTCGGCACAATTGATATGAACACATGGTAATGCAACACACAAGCCACTTCGCCTGCGGCTTAACACTAAGCTCATTTGAGGGAGCATCTCAAAAGCTATAAACTACAGGCACTCAGTGTAGATCTAAAATGACAGGGTGAAGTCGTTTTCGCTTTCCTAATACAAGAAGGCGAAGTTTACATTTTTTTGGTGACTTAGTCGCCCACTTCGCCTGGTAGCGGGACCCCTGTAAATGTGTTTGAAAGTGGTGCTGAGGTTAAAAATAGAAACAATTACTAGTATCAAAAATCATTCAGAAAACACAGCATTTGTCCACTGTTCATTGGTAGACTGGTGTTAAGGCATGTATAATATCTAATGGAGCTTAGCAACTGTCTATTGTTTATATCAGTGGTTTGTCATCTAGGACAGCTGGTCATAAAGCCAAGCGAGATTATGTCATGTCTTCTTGTGTGTCGTTCATCATCCAGAGTCGGTCAACAATTGCTATTTTTAACTTCTCAGAAACTACCAGACCAGTTTCAAACCAAACTTGACAAAGAGCATCCCGGTATAAAGGCCATTGAATTTGTTTACAAATGATGTCGAACTGCTATCAAATATGGTCCACGTCTGTGAACAATTGCTATTTTCAAATTCTTCTCAAGAGCCTCTTGACCAGTTTCATCCAAGCATGGCATAGAGCATCCTGGCATAGAAGCCTTTCAAGTTTGTACAAATGATGCCGATCCCATTAAAAATATGTCCATCATTTGCTAAAAATAGAAAATTACTTCTCCAATATCCCTGAACAAATATGGCCATGGTTACTAACAATAGAGAAACCTTTAAACAACTTCTCCAAACCTCCTGAATAAATCCTGACCAAAGTTGACAAACCACATCTAGGCTTAATGACCTTTCAAGTGTTTACAAATGATGCATATCTGTCTTCAAATATGATATTGAATGGTGAAATTATTCTTTCCACTTTTTGCATATTTTTCTTTTCATGGCCATATCAGTATCATAGATACTTTGATTTCTCTATTAGACAGTTCTCCTTTGTGAAAAGGATGAACATGTGAGGTTTTTATATGGTATTCAGGGGGCCCCAGGGGGCTGAGTCTGGTCTAAGGCGCTCACCTTTACAGATCACTCACACATCTCACCTCTCTCCGCGTGAGTTTGTGTGTGAGAAAGCTTGCCAGTAGCTTCCTGTGTGTTGGTTGTTCGTCCTGGGGTCTTCCCGGGTTCTTCCTCCACCAAATATGCTGGCTGCCATGTATAGCCTTTATCATGTGCTGAAAAATGGCATGATTAAACCCAATTAAAAAAAATAACAAGAAAATGATGTGGCATTCAAAAGTTTTTCCCTATTGAACACATGTTCTTTGGCAGATTTTATTTTCATTTACATTTAACTCGTAACTTTTAACTGTACCATGAGGTAGATCTCATATATCATTTTAGAATGTCTTTTTTTGCATCAGGTAAGTTGGGCAGTACATATAAGAACATTCAATTAATTAAACTCTTCATAAACAAAACTGTTGAGAATGCTGCTACCTCCATTGGTTTTGGTTACATTTTTCCAGTGAATTAGGCCTCATATGTAGGTCCTGACCATCTTGTGTTCAAAGCTAATTGTTTTTCAAGGAATTAAAATCCATGTTAAAGGAAGGGTCAGGAATAGGACAATGAGGTATGTTGGATGTCTCATTAAACATCAGAGAAGTTAGGAGTACATATCGGAACATTCCATTCACCACCAGGGAAGGCATGGTGGGTGATGTTGGATTGTTTTATTTAATAACAGGGAGGCTTGGTTATGCATATAAGAACATTAAATGTACCATGAGGTAGATCATGTAGGTCATTTTTGAATGTCTTATTTAGCATTGGGTAAGTTGTATTAAAACAGCCCATTTACCATGAGGATTATGTTTCCCTGTCTCATTTAACATCGGAGAAGGTTGACTGATTATTAGAACATTCCATTTACCACCAGAAAAGGCAGATGGTCATGCCGGACTGTCTCATTTAACATCATGGTTTGCATATCAAAACATTACATGTACCATAAGGGGAAAGTAGGTGGTCATGCTGGACTATCTTATTTAACATGAGGGGTGTCTAACAGCGCATATAGAACATTCCATTTAACTTGGGGGAAGGCAGGAGGTGATGCAGGACTGTCTCATTTAACATAAGGGGTGATTGAAGTATATATTAGAATATTCCATTTATCATGAGGGAAGGCAGGTAGTCATTCTGGACTGTCTCATTTAACATAAGGGATGTTTGACAGTATATATCAGAACATTCCATTTACATGGAGGGAAGGGAGGGGTGGTCATGCTGGAAATTCTCATTTTATATCAGGGACGTTTGGCTGTACATATCAGAACATTGCATTTACTCTGCAACTCAAGTATTATTGTATTGCAGTGGTTTCTAATCTGGAAATCTCACTTAAAACAAAAGGATGATTTTCATCAGGGGTGATTTGTTGCTTTGACCAGAAGAAATTTTCCCCTTCAGTTTTTTTTTTTTCTCGCACAAAGACGAGAATTATATTTTGGGTAGTTAGTAGATGTGCAGTCAAAATACCTTTATGGGGCCAACCATTTAAAAAAAAATTTGGGATGAGGGGGGACCTGGGATTTATTTTAAAAAATGTCTAGCCCTCAAATATCTTGAAAATAATATTCTTGCTCTGATTTATAGAAAACAAGAACCTATTATATCCATTATATTAGTTGAAATAAATTATCTTGGGGTAAAAGAAGAAGAAACTGTTCATTTTTCAGACACAGTTTTCAATATAGATTTGTGAAATTGATGATTTTATGAATTACTACCACACTCTTAAGACAAGAGAGACTCATCAAGACCTATATTTCATCTTTTACTTATTTTGGGTAAGCTTTTGCATTAACTCATTACCACACAAGTTTTTGGCATGTTATATTCATACTATTGTTCCTAGTATCATCAAAATTGGTTAGTAAATGCACTTTGATATAATCTATATCATTTTTGACAAAATGGATCTCCATAACCCATATTTCATGCTTCAGTGACATTTTCAAATTTTGTGTTAAAGTTCATTTTTTGGGAGCTGTTTATTATGAAGCTTTGCAATTGGATGCATCTCTGTTACTACTACACCCTGAAAATCAAAAGCCACTGTGACCAACTTTGTCTTCATGATCACGTTGATTTATCCATACTAGACCTGTATACATCCTAGCCTACTCAGAAGGTCCTATCTGGCCAATGTATTTGGAAGTAGGAATAAATATGTTTATTCAGTGGTAATTTTTCCATCTTATTGACTGTGTATTGTATATTGTAATATGTTACACTCAGCGGGTTAACTCGGCATTGTACAGGTGAATGAGTATAGGAATTATATGATCAGGAACAGACTCTGTCAAATGGATTGACTGGAGAGGTCAAATAATTCACAGCTATTCCTAAGATAACTATAAGAAGTAAATTGAAAATGGAGTGAAATCTTTGTTGCTCTCAAGCGCTTGAAAAATACATGTAGAATAGTCTGACAACTGAAAACTTAAGCTGATCAAAGAAAACAAGCCTTTGACTGACAGTTTTCATCAATATTGATTGACATGTGAAGAATTGATGTCACATAAAGTGTCAGCAATGTTTGTCTATGCAGGGTGACTTAAACTTTAGAACTGTCCCATGAAAGTTAACATGTCAGCAATGTTTGTCTATGCAGTCTGACCTAGTAAACATTAGAACTGTCTCATGAAAGTTAACATGTCAGCATATTGATATGCAAGGTACATATGTTTGAAAGTGGTGCTGATGTTAAAAATAGAAACAATTACTAGTATCAAAAATCATTCAGAAAGCACAGCATTTGTCCACAGTGTTCATTGGTAGACTGGTGTTAAGGTATGTTTAATATCTAATGGAGCTTAGCAACTGTCTATTGTTTATATCAGTGGTTTGTCATCTGGGACAACTGGTCATAAATCCAAGCGAGATTATGTCATGTCTTCTTGTGTGTAGTTCATCATCCAGAGTCAGTCAACAATTGCTATTTTCAACTTCTTCTCAGAAACTACCAGACCAGTTTCAACCAAACTTGACAAAGAGCATCCCGGCATAAAGGCCATTGATTTTTTTTTACAAATGATGTCGATCTACCATCAAATATGGTCTGAGTCTGTGAACAATTGCTATTTTCAAATTCTTCTCAAGAGCCTCTTGACCAGTTTCATCCAAGCATGGCATAGAGCATCCTGGCATAGAAGCCTTTCAAGTTTGTACAAATGATGCCGATTCCATTATAACTATGGCCATCATTTGCTAAAAATAGAAAATTACTTCTCCAATATCCCTGAACAAATATGGCCATGGTTACTAACAATAGAGAAACCTTTAAACAACTTCTCCAAACCTCCTGAATAAATCTTGACCAAAGTTGACAAACCACATCTAGGCTTAATGACCTTTCAAGCATTTTCAAATGATACATATCTGTCTTCAAATATGATATTGAATGGTGAAATTATTCTTTCCACATTTTGCAATATTTTTCTTTTCATGGCTATATCAGTATCATAGATACTTTGATTTCTCTATTAGACAGTTCTCCTTTGTGAAAAGGATGAACATGTGAGGTTTTTATATGGTATTCAGGGGGCCGAGTCTGGTCTAAGGTGCTCACATTTACAGATCACTCACACATCTCACCTCTCTCCGTGTGAGTTCGAGTCTCTGCTTGACCATTGTGGGTATGTGAGAAAGCTTGCCAGTAGCTTCCTGTGGGTCGTTGGTTCATCCCGGGTTCTTCCTCCACCAAGTATGCTGGCTGCCATGTATAGCCTTTATTATGTGCTGAAAAATGGCATGATTAAACCCTACCAAAAAAAATAACAACAAGAAAATGATGTGGTATTTAAAAGTTTTTCCCTATCGAACACATGTTCTTTGGCAGATTTTATTTTCATTTACATTTAACTCGTAACTTTTAACTGTACCACAAGTTAGATCTTATAGTTCATTTTAGAATGTCTTTTTTTTTTTTTGCATTAGGTAAGTTGGGCAGTACATATTAAAACATTCAATTAATTAAACTATTCATAAACAAAACTGTTGAGAAATTCAATGCTGCTACCTCCATTGGTTTTGGTTAAATGTTTCCAGTGAATTAGGCCTCATATGTAGTTCTACATTAATTGTTTTTCAAGGAATTAAAACCCATGTTAAAGGAAGGGTCAGGAATAGGACAATGAGGTATATTGGATGTCTCATTAAACATCAGAGAAGTTAGGAGTACATATCGGAACATTCCATTCACCACCAGGGAAGGCTGGTGGGTGATGTTGGATTGTTTTATTTAATAACAGGGAGGCTTGGTTATGCATATAAGAACATTAAATGTACCATGAGGTAGATCATGTAGGTCATTTTTGAATGTCTTATTTAGCATTGGGTAAGTTGTATTAAAACAGCCCATTTACCATGAGGATTATGTTTCCCTGTCTCATTTAACATCGGAGAAGGTTGACTGATTATTAGAACATTCCATTTACCACCAGAAAAGGCAGATGGTCATGCCGGACTGTCTCATTTAACATCATGGTTTGCATATCAAAACATTACATGTACCATAAGGGGAAAGTAGGTGGTCATGCTGGACTATCTTATTTAACATGAGGGGTGTCTAACAGCGCATATAGAACATTCCATTTAACTTGGGGGAAGGCAGGAGGTGATGCAGGACTGTCTCATTTAACATAAGGGGTGATTGAAGTATATATTAGAATATTCCATTTATCATGAGGGAAGGCAGGTAGTCATTCTGGACTGTCTCATTTAACATAAGGGATGTTTGACAGTATATATCAGAACATTCCATTTACATGGAGGGAAGGGAGGGGTGGTCATGCTGGAAATTCTCATTTTATATCAGGGACGTTTGGCTGTACATATCAGAACATTGCATTTACTCTGCAACTCAAGTATTATTGTATTGCAGTGGTTTCTAATCTGGAAATCTCACTTAAAACAAAAGGATGATTTTCATCAGGGGTGATTTGTTGCTTTGACCAGAAGAAATTTTCCCCTTCAGTTTTTTTTTTTTTCTCGCACAAAGACGAGAATTATATTTTGGGTAGTTAGTAGATGTGCAGTCAAAATACCTTTATGGGGCCAACCATTTAAAAAAAAATTTGGGATGAGGGGGGACCTGGGATTTATTTAAAAAAATGTCTAGCCCTCAAATATCTTGAAAATAATATTCTTGCTCTGATTTATAGAAAACAAGAACCTATTATATCCATTATATTAGTTGAAATAAATTATCTTGGGGTAAAAGAAGAAGAAACTGTTCATTTTTCAGACACAGTTTTCAATATAGATTTGTGAAATTGATGATTTTATGAATTACTACCACACTCTTAAGACAAGAGAGACTCATCAAGACCTATATTTCATCTTTTACTTATTTTGGGTAAGCTTTTGCATTAACTCATTACCACACAAGTTTTTGGCATGTTATATTCATACTATTGTTCCTAGTATCATCAAAATTGGTTAGTAAATGCACTTTGATATAATCTATATCATTTTTGACAAAATGGATCTCCATAACCCATATTTCATGCTTCAGTGACATTTTCAAATTTTGTGTTAAAGTTCATTTTTTGGGAGCTGTTTATTATGAAGCTTTGCAATTGGATGCATCTCTGTTACTACTACACCCTGAAAATCAAAAGCCACTGTGACCAACTTTGTCTTCATGATCACGTTGATTTATCCATACTAGACCTGTATACATCCTAGCCTACTCAGAAGGTCCTATCTGGCCAATGTATTTGGAAGTAGGAATAAATATGTTTATTCAGTGGTAATTTTTCCATCTTATTGACTGTGTATTGTATATTGTAATATGTTACACTCAGCGGGTTAACTCGGCATTGTACAGGTGAATGAGTATAGGAATTATATGATCAGGAACAGACTCTGTCAAATGGATTGACTGGAGAGGTCAAATAATTCACAGCTATTCCTAAGATAACTATAAGAAGTAAATTGAAAATGGAGTGAAATCTTTGTTGCTCTCAAGCGCTTGAAAAATACATGTAGAATAGTCTGACAACTGAAAACTTAAGCTGATCAAAGAAAACAAGCCTTTGACTGACAGTTTTCATCAATATTGATTGACATGTGAAGAATTGATGTCACATAAAGTGTCAGCAATGTTTGTCTATGCAGGGTGACTTAAACTTTAGAACTGTCCCATGAAAGTTAACATGTCAGCAATGTTTGTCTATGCAGTCTGACCTAGTAAACATTAGAACTGTCTCATGAAAGTTAACATGTCAGCATATTGATATGCAAGGTACATATGTTTGAAAGTGGTGCTGATGTTAAAAATAGAAACAATTACTAGTATCAAAAATCATTCAGAAAGCACAGCATTTGTCCACAGTGTTCATTGGTAGACTGGTGTTAAGGTATGTTTAATATCTAATGGAGCTTAGCAACTGTCTATTGTTTATATCAGTGGTTTGTCATCTGGGACAACTGGTCATAAATCCAAGCGAGATTATGTCATGTCTTCTTGTGTGTAGTTCATCATCCAGAGTCAGTCAACAATTGCTATTTTCAACTTCTTCTCAGAAACTACCAGACCAGTTTCAACCAAACTTGACAAAGAGCATCCCGGCATAAAGGCCATTGATTTTTTTTTACAAATGATGTCGATCTACCATCAAATATGGTCTGAGTCTGTGAACAATTGCTATTTTCAAATTCTTCTCAAGAGCCTCTTGACCAGTTTCATCCAAGCATGGCATAGAGCATCCTGGCATAGAAGCCTTTCAAGTTTGTACAAATGATGCCGATTCCATTATAACTATGGCCATCATTTGCTAAAAATAGAAAATTACTTCTCCAATATCCCTGAACAAATATGGCCATGGTTACTAACAATAGAGAAACCTTTAAACAACTTCTCCAAACCTCCTGAATAAATCTTGACCAAAGTTGACAAACCACATCTAGGCTTAATGACCTTTCAAGCATTTTCAAATGATACATATCTGTCTTCAAATATGATATTGAATGGTGAAATTATTCTTTCCACATTTTGCAATATTTTTCTTTTCATGGCTATATCAGTATCATAGATACTTTGATTTCTCTATTAGACAGTTCTCCTTTGTGAAAAGGATGAACATGTGAGGTTTTTATATGGTATTCAGGGGGCCGAGTCTGGTCTAAGGTGCTCACATTTACAGATCACTCACACATCTCACCTCTCTCCGTGTGAGTTCGAGTCTCTGCTTGACCATTGTGGGTATGTGAGAAAGCTTGCCAGTAGCTTCCTGTGGGTCGTTGGTTCATCCCGGGTTCTTCCTCCACCAAGTATGCTGGCTGCCATGTATAGCCTTTATTATGTGCTGAAAAATGGCATGATTAAACCCTACCAAAAAAAATAACAACAAGAAAATGATGTGGTATTTAAAAGTTTTTCCCTATCGAACACATGTTCTTTGGCAGATTTTATTTTCATTTACATTTAACTCGTAACTTTTAACTGTACCACAAGTTAGATCTTATAGTTCATTTTAGAATGTCTTTTTTTTTTTTTGCATTAGGTAAGTTGGGCAGTACATATTAAAACATTCAATTAATTAAACTATTCATAAACAAAACTGTTGAGAAATTCAATGCTGCTACCTCCATTGGTTTTGGTTAAATGTTTCCAGTGAATTAGGCCTCATATGTAGTTCTACATTAATTGTTTTTCAAGGAATTAAAACCCATGTTAAAGGAAGGGTCAGGAATAGGACAATGAGGTATATTGGATGTCTCATTAAACATCAGAGAAGTTAGGAGTACATATCGGAACATTCCATTCACCACCAGGGAAGGCTGGTGGGTGATGTTGGATTGTTTTATTTAATAACAGGGAGGCTTGGTTATGCATATAAGAACATTAAATGTACCATGAGGTAGATCATGTAGGTCATTTTTGAATGTCTTATTTAGCATTGGGTAAGTTGTATTAAAACAGCCCATTTACCATGAGGATTATGTTTCCCTGTCTCATTTAACATCGGAGAAGGTTGACTGATTATTAGAACATTCCATTTACCACCAGAAAAGGCAGATGGTCATGCCGGACTGTCTCATTTAACATCATGGTTTGCATATCAAAACATTACATGTACCATAAGGGGAAAGTAGGTGGTCATGCTGGACTATCTTATTTAACATGAGGGGTGTCTAACAGCGCATATAGAACATTCCATTTAACTTGGGGGAAGGCAGGAGGTGATGCAGGACTGTCTCATTTAACATAAGGGGTGATTGAAGTATATATTAGAATATTCCATTTATCATGAGGGAAGGCAGGTAGTCATTCTGGACTGTCTCATTTAACATAAGGGATGTTTGACAGTATATATCAGAACATTCCATTTACATGGAGGGAAGGGAGGGGTGGTCATGCTGGAAATTCTCATTTTATATCAGGGACGTTTGGCTGTACATATCAGAACATTGCATTTACTCTGCAACTCAAGTATTATTGTATTGCAGTGGTTTCTAATCTGGAAATCTCACTTAAAACAAAAGGATGATTTTCATCAGGGGTGATTTGTTGCTTTGACCAGAAGAAATTTTCCCCTTCAGTTTTTTTTTTTTCTCGCACAAAGACGAGAATTATATTTTGGGTAGTTAGTAGATGTGCAGTCAAAATACCTTTATGGGGCCAACCATTTAAAAAAAAATTTGGGATGAGGGGGGACCTGGGATTTATTTTAAAAAATGTCTAGCCCTCAAATATCTTGAAAATAATATTCTTGCTCTGATTTATAGAAAACAAGAACCTATTATATCCATTATATTAGTTGAAATAAATTATCTTGGGGTAAAAGAAGAAGAAACTGTTCATTTTTCAGACACAGTTTTCAATATAGATTTGTGAAATTGATGATTTTATGAATTACTACCACACTCTTAAGACAAGAGAGACTCATCAAGACCTATATTTCATCTTTTACTTATTTTGGGTAAGCTTTTGCATTAACTCATTACCACACAAGTTTTTGGCATGTTATATTCATACTATTGTTCCTAGTATCATCAAAATTGGTTAGTAAATGCACTTTGATATAATCTATATCATTTTTGACAAAATGGATCTCCATAACCCATATTTCATGCTTCAGTGACATTTTCAAATTTTGTGTTAAAGTTCATTTTTTGGGAGCTGTTTATTATGAAGCTTTGCAATTGGATGCATCTCTGTTACTACTACACCCTGAAAATCAAAAGCCACTGTGACCAACTTTGTCTTCATGATCACGTTGATTTATCCATACTAGACCTGTATACATCCTAGCCTACTCAGAAGGTCCTATCTGGCCAATGTATTTGGAAGTAGGAATAAATATGTTTATTCAGTGGTAATTTTTCCATCTTATTGACTGTGTATTGTATATTGTAATATGTTACACTCAGCGGGTTAACTCGGCATTGTACAGGTGAATGAGTATAGGAATTATATGATCAGGAACAGACTCTGTCAAATGGATTGACTGGAGAGGTCAAATAATTCACAGCTATTCCTAAGATAACTATAAGAAGTAAATTGAAAATGGAGTGAAATCTTTGTTGCTCTCAAGCGCTTGAAAAATACATGTAGAATAGTCTGACAACTGAAAACTTAAGCTGATCAAAGAAAACAAGCCTTTGACTGACAGTTTTCATCAATATTGATTGACATGTGAAGAATTGATGTCACATAAAGTGTCAGCAATGTTTGTCTATGCAGGGTGACTTAAACTTTAGAACTGTCCCATGAAAGTTAACATGTCAGCAATGTTTGTCTATGCAGTCTGACCTAGTAAACATTAGAACTGTCTCATGAAAGTTAACATGTCAGCATATTGATATGCAAGGTACATATGTTTGAAAGTGGTGCTGATGTTAAAAATAGAAACAATTACTAGTATCAAAAATCATTCAGAAAGCACAGCATTTGTCCACAGTGTTCATTGGTAGACTGGTGTTAAGGTATGTTTAATATCTAATGGAGCTTAGCAACTGTCTATTGTTTATATCAGTGGTTTGTCATCTGGGACAACTGGTCATAAATCCAAGCGAGATTATGTCATGTCTTCTTGTGTGTAGTTCATCATCCAGAGTCAGTCAACAATTGCTATTTTCAACTTCTTCTCAGAAACTACCAGACCAGTTTCAACCAAACTTGACAAAGAGCATCCCGGCATAAAGGCCATTGATTTTTTTTTTACAAATGATGTCGATCTACCATCAAATATGGTCTGAGTCTGTGAACAATTGCTATTTTCAAATTCTTCTCAAGAGCCTCTTGACCAGTTTCATCCAAGCATGGCATAGAGCATCCTGGCATAGAAGCCTTTCAAGTTTGTACAAATGATGCCGATTCCATTATAACTATGGCCATCATTTGCTAAAAATAGAAAATTACTTCTCCAATATCCCTGAACAAATATGGCCATGGTTACTAACAATAGAGAAACCTTTAAACAACTTCTCCAAACCTCCTGAATAAATCTTGACCAAAGTTGACAAACCACATCTAGGCTTAATGACCTTTCAAGCATTTTCAAATGATACATATCTGTCTTCAAATATGATATTGAATGGTGAAATTATTCTTTCCACATTTTGCAATATTTTTCTTTTCATGGCTATATCAGTATCATAGATACTTTGATTTCTCTATTAGACAGTTCTCCTTTGTGAAAAGGATGAACATGTGAGGTTTTTATATGGTATTCAGGGGGCCGAGTCTGGTCTAAGGTGCTCACATTTACAGATCACTCACACATCTCACCTCTCTCCGTGTGAGTTCGAGTCTCTGCTTGACCATTGTGGGTATGTGAGAAAGCTTGCCAGTAGCTTCCTGTGGGTCGTTGGTTCATCCCGGGTTCTTCCTCCACCAAGTATGCTGGCTGCCATGTATAGCCTTTATTATGTGCTGAAAAATGGCATGATTAAACCCTACCAAAAAAAATAACAACAAGAAAATGATGTGGTATTTAAAAGTTTTTCCCTATCGAACACATGTTCTTTGGCAGATTTTATTTTCATTTACATTTAACTCGTAACTTTTAACTGTACCACAAGTTAGATCTTATAGTTCATTTTAGAATGTCTTTTTTTTTTTTTGCATTAGGTAAGTTGGGCAGTACATATTAAAACATTCAATTAATTAAACTATTCATAAACAAAACTGTTGAGAAATTCAATGCTGCTACCTCCATTGGTTTTGGTTAAATGTTTCCAGTGAATTAGGCCTCATATGTAGTTCTACATTAATTGTTTTTCAAGGAATTAAAACCCATGTTAAAGGAAGGGTCAGGAATAGGACAATGAGGTATATTGGATGTCTCATTAAACATCAGAGAAGTTAGGAGTACATATCGGAACATTCCATTCACCACCAGGGAAGGCTGGTGGGTGATGTTGGATTGTTTTATTTAATAACAGGGAGGCTTGGTTATGCATATAAGAACATTAAATGTACCATGAGGTAGATCATGTAGGTCATTTTTGAATGTCTTATTTAGCATTGGGTAAGTTGTATTAAAACAGCCCATTTACCATGAGGATTATGTTTCCCTGTCTCATTTAACATCGGAGAAGGTTGACTGATTATTAGAACATTCCATTTACCACCAGAAAAGGCAGATGGTCATGCCGGACTGTCTCATTTAACATCATGGTTTGCATATCAAAACATTACATGTACCATAAGGGGAAAGTAGGTGGTCATGCTGGACTATCTTATTTAACATGAGGGGTGTCTAACAGCGCATATAGAACATTCCATTTAACTTGGGGGAAGGCAGGAGGTGATGCAGGACTGTCTCATTTAACATAAGGGGTGATTGAAGTATATATTAGAATATTCCATTTATCATGAGGGAAGGCAGGTAGTCATTCTGGACTGTCTCATTTAACATAAGGGATGTTTGACAGTATATATCAGAACATTCCATTTACATGGAGGGAAGGGAGGGGTGGTCATGCTGGAAATTCTCATTTTATATCAGGGACGTTTGGCTGTACATATCAGAACATTGCATTTACTCTGCAACTCAAGTATTATTGTATTGCAGTGGTTTCTAATCTGGAAATCTCACTTAAAACAAAAGGATGATTTTCATCAGGGGTGATTTGTTGCTTTGACCAGAAGAAATTTTCCCCTTCAGTTTTTTTTTTTTTCTCGCACAAAGACGAGAATTATATTTTGGGTAGTTAGTAGATGTGCAGTCAAAATACCTTTATGGGGCCAACCATTTAAAAAAAAATTTGGGATGAGGGGGGACCTGGGATTTATTTTAAAAATGTCTAGCCCTCAAATATCTTGAAAATAATATTCTTGCTCTGATTTATAGAAAACAAGAACCTATTATATCCATTATATTAGTTGAAATAAATTATCTTGGGGTAAAAGAAGAAGAAACTGTTCATTTTTCAGACACAGTTTTCAATATAGATTTGTGAAATTGATGATTTTATGAATTACTACCACACTCTTAAGACAAGAGAGACTCATCAAGACCTATATTTCATCTTTTACTTATTTTGGGTAAGCTTTTGCATTAACTCATTACCACACAAGTTTTTGGCATGTTATATTCATACTATTGTTCCTAGTATCATCAAAATTGGTTAGTAAATGCACTTTGATATAATCTATATCATTTTTGACAAAATGGATCTCCATAACCCATATTTCATGCTTCAGTGACATTTTCAAATTTTGTGTTAAAGTTCATTTTTTGGGAGCTGTTTATTATGAAGCTTTGCAATTGGATGCATCTCTGTTACTACTACACCCTGAAAATCAAAAGCCACTGTGACCAACTTTGTCTTCATGATCACGTTGATTTATCCATACTAGACCTGTATACATCCTAGCCTACTCAGAAGGTCCTATCTGGCCAATGTATTTGGAAGTAGGAATAAATATGTTTATTCAGTGGTAATTTTTCCATCTTATTGACTGTGTATTGTATATTGTAATATGTTACACTCAGCGGGTTAACTCGGCATTGTACAGGTGAATGAGTATAGGAATTATATGATCAGGAACAGACTCTGTCAAATGGATTGACTGGAGAGGTCAAATAATTCACAGCTATTCCTAAGATAACTATAAGAAGTAAATTGAAAATGGAGTGAAATCTTTGTTGCTCTCAAGCGCTTGAAAAATACATGTAGAATAGTCTGACAACTGAAAACTTAAGCTGATCAAAGAAAACAAGCCTTTGACTGACAGTTTTCATCAATATTGATTGACATGTGAAGAATTGATGTCACATAAAGTGTCAGCAATGTTTGTCTATGCAGGGTGACTTAAACTTTAGAACTGTCCCATGAAAGTTAACATGTCAGCAATGTTTGTCTATGCAGTCTGACCTAGTAAACATTAGAACTGTCTCATGAAAGTTAACATGTCAGCATATTGATATGCAAGGTACATATGTTTGAAAGTGGTGCTGATGTTAAAAATAGAAACAATTACTAGTATCAAAAATCATTCAGAAAGCACAGCATTTGTCCACAGTGTTCATTGGTAGACTGGTGTTAAGGTATGTTTAATATCTAATGGAGCTTAGCAACTGTCTATTGTTTATATCAGTGGTTTGTCATCTGGGACAACTGGTCATAAATCCAAGCGAGATTATGTCATGTCTTCTTGTGTGTAGTTCATCATCCAGAGTCAGTCAACAATTGCTATTTTCAACTTCTTCTCAGAAACTACCAGACCAGTTTCAACCAAACTTGACAAAGAGCATCCCGGCATAAAGGCCATTGATTTTTTTTTACAAATGATGTCGATCTACCATCAAATATGGTCTGAGTCTGTGAACAATTGCTATTTTCAAATTCTTCTCAAGAGCCTCTTGACCAGTTTCATCCAAGCATGGCATAGAGCATCCTGGCATAGAAGCCTTTCAAGTTTGTACAAATGATGCCGATTCCATTATAACTATGGCCATCATTTGCTAAAAATAGAAAATTACTTCTCCAATATCCCTGAACAAATATGGCCATGGTTACTAACAATAGAGAAACCTTTAAACAACTTCTCCAAACCTCCTGAATAAATCTTGACCAAAGTTGACAAACCACATCTAGGCTTAATGACCTTTCAAGCATTTTCAAATGATACATATCTGTCTTCAAATATGATATTGAATGGTGAAATTATTCTTTCCACATTTTGCAATATTTTTCTTTTCATGGCTATATCAGTATCATAGATACTTTGATTTCTCTATTAGACAGTTCTCCTTTGTGAAAAGGATGAACATGTGAGGTTTTTATATGGTATTCAGGGGGCCGAGTCTGGTCTAAGGTGCTCACATTTACAGATCACTCACACATCTCACCTCTCTCCGTGTGAGTTCGAGTCTCTGCTTGACCATTGTGGGTATGTGAGAAAGCTTGCCAGTAGCTTCCTGTGGGTCGTTGGTTCATCCCGGGTTCTTCCTCCACCAAGTATGCTGGCTGCCATGTATAGCCTTTATTATGTGCTGAAAAATGGCATGATTAAACCCTACCAAAAAAAATAACAACAAGAAAATGATGTGGTATTTAAAAGTTTTTCCCTATCGAACACATGTTCTTTGGCAGATTTTATTTTCATTTACATTTAACTCGTAACTTTTAACTGTACCACAAGTTAGATCTTATAGTTCATTTTAGAATGTCTTTTTTTTTTTTTGCATTAGGTAAGTTGGGCAGTACATATTAAAACATTCAATTAATTAAACTATTCATAAACAAAACTGTTGAGAAATTCAATGCTGCTACCTCCATTGGTTTTGGTTAAATGTTTCCAGTGAATTAGGCCTCATATGTAGTTCTACATTAATTGTTTTTCAAGGAATTAAAACCCATGTTAAAGGAAGGGTCAGGAATAGGACAATGAGGTATATTGGATGTCTCATTAAACATCAGAGAAGTTAGGAGTACATATCGGAACATTCCATTCACCACCAGGGAAGGCTGGTGGGTGATGTTGGATTGTTTTATTTAATAACAGGGAGGCTTGGTTATGCATATAAGAACATTAAATGTACCATGAGGTAGATCATGTAGGTCATTTTTGAATGTCTTATTTAGCATTGGGTAAGTTGTATTAAAACAGCCCATTTACCATGAGGATTATGTTTCCCTGTCTCATTTAACATCGGAGAAGGTTGACTGATTATTAGAACATTCCATTTACCACCAGAAAAGGCAGATGGTCATGCCGGACTGTCTCATTTAACATCATGGTTTGCATATCAAAACATTACATGTACCATAAGGAGAAAGTAGGTGGTCATGCTGGACTATCTTATTTAACATGAGGGGTGTCTAACAGC
>JAQPZY010001141.1:1360000-1393947 GCA_029931535.1 Margaritifera margaritifera | reverse complement strand
TATTATGAAGCCAATGTTACGAGTTGGTGTACCATGTAGAGAATGTGTATAGACGGAGAAAAACTATAGGCTAGCCAAGGTTATATGATTTGTACCATGTAGGGATGTGTATAGACTGTAACAGTGGCTAGCAAAAGGTAAGCCTAAGTAAACTAAAACTCATTTTGTGACAAAACTGGTCTCTAATATTCAGTGTAAATATATACTGAAAGCTAAACACAGATCTTCTTACTTCTCCAGACTGTGTGTTTCTTCACTAATGAATTGAGGATCGATATGTGTAATGATACGGTGCTAATGACATTGAACGAAATATAAAAGATACCACTATATATAAGAATGTGGTAATGGTCAGTAGTGTCATAATGGGCAATTTAGAACGAGGTTTAAAGCCTTTTATACCATCATTGCTAATCCTAGAATCACTCACGAAATTGCTCATCACGCACGCCGAGTCCCACGCGTGTAAAGTTACCAACAAGTGCATCCGTGCAAGAGGATAAAAGACTGTAACCATACGTAAATCCACTATTACCATACTAATTATCAATCACAATCACAAACGCAAATCACGAAATCACAATCACGATCACGGACGCGTTCACGACACTGATCTTGATCACACGATCACATACACGATTGTTTATTACGATCATTGAATCTGCCATTAACGGCTTCGCATGGTAAACAAACCGGACCACTATTGTATCTTACGCACACAACCTATGCATGACAAGTAAAGTTTTTCAGTCAGGTCTTTACTATTGATTGTGGCTATACTACACTTTTCTGTGGCGACTAAAAAATACTACTGCAGGAATAGAATTATTGATCGCCACTACATTGTATAATATATTCGGCTGATATTAGTTTCTCTGTGCCAGAGTTAGTGTGAGAAATTTTTATATCGACTGTGGCAAAGTTAGTGTGAGAAAATAATATTAAACAATTATAGGCGGTAATATATATATATATATATATATATATATATATATATATATATATTATATATATTATATATATATACCGTATATACTCGATTATAAGTCGACCCCCCCCCACCCCTTTTCATGGCTGCAAAAAGCAATTCTGCTATGACCCTGCTATAAGTCGAGGTGTTTTTTGCAAATCAAATCCGTCTGCAAGGAAGGGGTGACATGTCATCACTGAGTCAGAGCTGCACTTAGGAAAAATAAACGAGCCAAACTGGTAGATAGATGGACATATAGATAGATAGGACAATAAAAACAATAACCAATGTAGAATAAATACAGTTGTATTATTGAGCTGAATATGTACAAATAAATTTACAACTTACATTTTGTCCATCTTCGTGTAATGAAATCCATATAGGCTTAACATTTTAATCCATTATATGATAAATCCATGAATTGGATTATAGGTCACATACAGGTATAAAATTGGTATCCTATAAATATCACTATCTAATGTCCTCTTGGTTCAAAGCCAAAGAAATCATCTCATCATCAGGGTTACCAAATAAAGTAATAAATTCCTCCAATGTCATCTCGTCATCGTAACATCGTCCGACTCCGAATCTATTTATATGATAAATGCACGAATTCAATTATAGGTCACATACCAGTATAAAACAGAAGTTCAGAATGATCCGATTCACAATATCCCGTAATATATTAATTCCAGCACGTCGTGCAAATAAACAATGAAAGTTAATTCCCATTTTTTTGTGATTCACGGTGTCCTATAAAATTCAAGATCCAATGTCATCTAGTACAAAGTCCAAGAATTAATCCTCATTGTCTGATAAAAAGTTTCTGAAATCCTACAGTCGTCGTCGTGGTCATTGTAAATCGTCGTCGTCTAGTCATTGTAAATCTCGTCCGACTCCGATTTTCGGCTTTACTGTGATATGCGGTGTGCTTATGCAAAGACTGAGCTTGGGCTCGGTGAGTAACATTATTCATCATAAAGTCAGAAATCTATTAAAGGCTGCAACTGAACACATGTCAATTGTGCGGCGAAATCACAGGGAGTTCAAATTGCCTCCCTCTGTTACTTGGCACTGAACTACCTGCTTTATCAAAGGGTTGTCACGTGGGAAAACATAGAGAGTGGTGTGTTTACAAGCAAAGGGATTAAGGTCAAAGTATATGCACAGGAAGTTGTAGAACTCTACTTGGCTCTGAACAAGTATAGATTGGCGGCTCGATCAAAAGGATTGTCAACTTGAAAACAAAGTGAGTCCCTTTACAAGCAAAAGGCTTATCGGCCCACGTGCACTGGCAGATAACTTGGGAAATATCACTTGGGAATTAAATCTGACTTGAGAAAAAGGAAAATACAAATTAAAATCAAACTTTTATTGCATCAAGCACAGTCTTTATACAGCAAAACACAAATATTAATACAAATACAGGTTGTTCGGACTTGCACGAAAATGGAGGCAATATACTTACTAGTAAACACCCACGGTAACCATTGACGGACACTTCATTTTGCGGTAGGTAGTATTTAATTTACCGGTAATATTTTCAAATTAATAAAATCCAAATAACTGTAGATACATGTATTGTGTAATGAATACCGTCATGAAACGGATAAACACAGTGCATACCATATATGCATTACTGCATAAGAATAGTGGCATGAAAACGTTAAAAATAATATGAATTGACGGTATTTTATGTACTGCAAACATCTAGAGTTTCCACACTACCCCAAGATTTTTTTATTTTTTTAATGTCGCGCTTATAAGACGACCCCTACTCTGTATGAGTCAAATTCTAAGTAAAAAACGTCGACTTATAAGTGAGTTTATAATGTATATATATATATATATATATATATATATATATATATATATATATATATGTATGTATGTATATAGATATATATATATATATATATATATATATATATATATATATATATATATATATATAGATGTATGCCAAAAAATTCACAGATTGATGTGTATAGTATTTTGAAAGAAATTCTGAATTTATCCAATTCTTGGATCAAACTACCAGGCCAATGGACTATGATTATCGTCACAGAAAAGATTTAATCGCTGTTTCGCTTAAATCATTCATGCAGATTTGTCCAATGGGCTCAGAAGATGTTTTATGATTTTTCAAATACGTATCCGGAGCGTCTTGATAAATTAATAGACTTAGGAGTTATATTGGAACAGTAACGATGTAAACGTGGTCAATCTTATGAGAAAAAAACGTGAAAAGACACTATGTGTCGATAACATGCAGGATCAATACTATTTACGGGTGCTTCTCCAAGCTTTGGTTGGTTGTTAGAATCAAGTCGTATATCCAGTCGTGTACCAGGTCAACAATAATTGTATGCTTTTAACCAGGGTATTTACTCCATGGTGTTCCATATAGCTTCGTTAATACAGCAGCGATATCACCGCCGGCGACTTTTTTAATAAACGTGTATTTCTTTGCTCCGCATCGAACACAAGTTCTTGTGATCGCGGCTCTAACATTACGTATTTGAACCCGCGTTGGATTTGCAGTAACTGTTTTCATGCGGCATTGCACACAATATGAAGACATGATGATGTTATACAGTAATTGACATTTAACATGGCATCACGATAAAGTAAAAGATCCAATTTGAAAAGCTCCGCTTTTGCCGTTATTTACTTCTCTACGCAGACAAAGACCAAAGCACGGTGACATGTTTCCAAACTCGGTTCGCGCTTTGATCCGGGAAAACTCAGCTGTGTTTGAATCTAATCATTAGATGGTAAAAGTGGATTCGCCTGTATGTGATTGCGCCGTAGGCGGACGATCAACACTGTTATGATGTACTCAAAGATTTTAGGGAAGCGCTTCAGGCGTCGCCAAGAGGTCACCATTGATTTCTTTTCCACAATCGATGAAGCTCCTACCATTGATGACCTTAACCCGAGTGCAGATAATCTTGTCGTGTACTACGATGTTATGCTTGAAAACCAAGAAAATCCTGAGAATATTTTCCCAAGGCCGACACAAAAACAGAGACGTGATTTTTGTAACACAACGCTAAGCACATTTGCATAAAGTAATTCGAGACAACTGTAACATGTTAATGATATTTCGTGGGATTGACGCATATGGTCTCGCAAACATTCATTGGACCTGGTGTGCCGCCGACCACTCGTGGGATGAGTTTCGTAATATGTGTGCGGATGTCACCCAGGACTTGTATAGTTTCCTCATTATTGACTCGACCAGAACTTCCATAAAATATCGCGCGAGTCTTGACGCAGCAATTTAACAACCACGATAAATATATCAAATGTCAAAATCTGCCAGTGATACAATAGCAGAGTATGGGAATCAACGCCGTAAAGCTGCTCGCGAACACCAGGAACTGATTCATAATGTTATAGCCGGCCGCAAAAGTGTCAAAGATATGTTACAGTCGAGACAGACTGCACGGGAAGATCTCACAGAGAGCTTCGAACAAACGTTTGCACCGCTGATTAAACCAACAAAAGTGATTGTAGCCAAGACTGCAGAAACTCTGAAATAAACAACGAAAGTCGCGGAAACAACTGCCGCGATGATGGGAACACTACGCCGACCTGGTCCGATCAGGCGTCCGCCAATGCAATTTGCATAAATTGTAAAAAATAGAGACCATGGCAAATGCAAGGGTATGTTAGAGTACAAATCAAAGTTAGACACACCAGTTCAAATATTTAATGAAGAGGCACGGCAGATCATCTTTGAATATCCCCTAGAGTTTGCCACTAAAGTATTTTGGTTCAAAACAATTAAAAGATTATATGTTGGAGTCAGAACTACCCACGGATACGCAACCGAACTACCTCAACAGGGAATGGGACGGATGGGTATTCAACCAGTGGACTGGATTTAAAAGACTATATTGTAATAATGATATGTGGGATGATTTTCACAAAAGTATTGAAATCTGTAGAAACTTAGGTCAACAAAAGGTCAAACCATACTGGGATAATTTTCTCCGTAAGCACAAAAAATTCTTGCAAAAACACTTTTTCTGCGTAGCGTGGGAGCCTACAAAAAAAAAGATACGCTTTCCAAAAAGGAAGTAGAAGAAGAAGAATCTCTCCCCATTGCAGGATCTCCCCCAGGAACCACCCAAACGTGGAAAAGTCTTAGTGGTCGCGAACGCAAACGGGAGACAACCGAAGATTCCATGACATTCAAAGAGTTCAAATGCGTGTCTGTGGACCAACAACAGGAAAAGGAACTCGTAGATTAGTTGGAAACACTAGTGGGACCCGTTCGCGCTGGCATCAACGCATCAGAAGTCGTTAATGAGGCCACATCGATTTATCAGCGGTTACTCACCAACGACATCATGCACCCGGGAACTTTTCCCGCGTTGATGTATGAACTTATTGAAGACATCGATGATTTATACCACACCGATGACGAATTCTGAGGCGAATGAAACATTTCATGTTGTACGCGATATCAATGCTGCTTTGCAGCGTGTTGTTGCAAATACAACCCCGAGCGTAATCTCGATGATTATGATCTCATCAATGAAACCAGAATTTAGCGTGACTTTTGCTACACAAATAACCGAAGAGGAATCCTGTACACTCGAGATCGCACTAGCATCTTTGCGAGTTTATTACAGTTGGCCTACTATCAGATCACGACCATTCGGAGATCTTCCCGTGAATAACTCGTTTGTGTTTTCGTCGGACGGCTCCGCCACCTGGAATAATATTGATATGGAATCAGTCAATGAAGAGATTCGACGGAGAATCAGATTGGTGAGCGGCAAAAGCTCTAAACTTTTATACGCGAACATGAGTCCACAACTCAGCTCTGCCATCTCGATCGAATCTGCACCGTACGGTTGATATCACACATTCGTCAATAAGAAACATTTTAGGTTGGCCTAAAGACATTCCAGAGGACAAACGAATCTTACGCCTGACATTGTGAATATTACCTTAGCGATTCAAATAAATTTACCTGTGACGCCATCAGTAGCAGTTATGAAAGCGGAGCTTTCTCAACGAAGCTTCCCAAGGTTGCATACTGTTTGGGTTTTCCCCAACCGTGTAACCGGGTGTTTTGATATCGATTATTCCCGCGGCACCGGTGCATCTTCCATGCCATAAACCCCGGTTAGCACAACTTTGTTTTACTCTTGTGGACCAGGATGAGCACATGGTATCTCTCCGTGGGGAGACCCTAACAATACAACTGTACATGACGTGTGATACCCATGCATGTTGTAAACGCGAGAAAACCCGTATACATGACTTATTACGGAACTGGCCTCGGAGATATTGTTCGTAGATTGTGGCGCACCAAAGGTACATGCGGCCTTGTCTTCGCACCGCGCGCTGCACCAATTACTAAACAAGTGACTCGAGCACCACCAAAAACGGTTACACTTCCATCAACAGCTACAATTCCAACCCCGGTTAGTAAAATCATCAATGAAGCTGCCCAAGCTACAATTCCAACCCCGGTTAGTAAAATCATCAATGAAGCTGCCCAATAACGTGTCGCCAAATCAGCGATTGCAAATCTTGCAATGGGGAGCGGATTACGGTTGTAGATCGAACGGCAAAAAGGTATCACACAAAACCATAATGTATAAGTAAACAACGATGGCAAATTCATAGATACATCAGATCCCGTGTTTGATACTGACGCGCCTGTGTTGATAAATCCAAGCAAAAGAACTTTTCAATATTAGTCGTACCCGGCTAGGTATCCTGATCAACTAAAACTAGAATTACAAGTGCAGAATACGTCTACGTTTTTTCTTCCATGTCAGACTTTCTTAGAAATTGAGGGAAAACTGATAGAATACGACAATAACAATTATCCCAACGATGCCTCAGTTGGATTTATCAACAATCGCATCTTTGCGTTGTTCAGCAGCGCACGTTATTCCATCAATGGAAAGGAAATCGAAGCAATTCTTGACAATGTTGCAATTGCCACGACAATTCTAGGACTTGCCAGATGTAGCGACGATTATGCGAAATCCGCCGGCCCATCTATGATGATTTATAAGAACTCATCCGATCATGCAAATCATAAAATGTGTACAATTAGGCGACCTCACAAACATGCAGGCAACGCTGCCGCAGATATCAAAGACATGATCATTAACACCAACCCGAATTGCAACATTGGATTTGCACAACGTCGACTGCAACTTAAAGGAGGCCCATTGTTGTTTTTGTGTGCTATTCCTCTCAGTCACATATCTGGGTTTTGTAGAGATGTCTGCAACGTTGCAGTCAAGTCATTCCATAAGGGCACCGACAACGATGCAATTTGGCGTACAGGAGGTGCTGCTGGCAAAGTCCAATTGTCAACATTAACATTGTGGATGCTAACCCCTTCACTGGCCACAGAAGACAGTTTGTTGTCGTTAATGAAGTCGGGATCCGCGTTCGTTTCTCACGCACACCACAGACGCGCAACCCAACAACCAATATTCAGGGACAGTTGACATGGCATGTGTTCATAGCGTTTCAAAATGCGAATCGAGACATTAACCAAGAGCGTAGTAAGACGATATTTGATGATTTAGAAGCGTCTGAAATTTTTTTGAGGTTAAACGGTCATCAGGAACCCTCTGAAGAAAATTGGCTTGACTTCAAAAACAATCATGTTGCACGTGCATATCACAATATGTGGTATTACCTGGACCGGCATCAAAACATTAACACAGGTCTGCAGATTTCCCAGAAGGATTTCCATACGTTGTACCCTATTTATTACTTTTCGTTGGAACACCTGGAGTTGTTTAGGCAGTCTGTGGTTTACATGTACTTTCATGCACGTGTAGGTGCGGCCCATGCAGGCGGTTACAAATGCTTTGTTGTGATTCTCTCTGACAAGACTCTGTTGTTGGAAGGGGCAGGTGGTCGTATGAGTGTCATTGATGCGCTTGTGAAAATTTCATAGAATTTTCTAAAATAGAACCTGTTACGTTTTCAAATAATAATGTCCTACCACGAAGTTAATGTTGGCCTTAGCCCACAGCAGTTCGCGAAAATAAACAACGCAATAAGAAATTATTGCGGGGTCACATTGAGGCTTTCTCCAACAAAGTTAACTGGAATTATTCCCGTGTGGTTGACCCAAACACAACTTAATCAGCTTAATGCAGCCAAACGAAAAAACACCTCGATGACATTAAAGTTATCCAAGTCAGAGGTTTCACAAATTCAAAAGACCGGTGGAATATTTCCATTCCTCGAGGCCATTCAAGCGTTGTTAGCGGCTACGGCTCCCGCGGTTGCAAAAGTGGTTGCATTAGGGGCCGTCGGAACTGCATCCGGGATGGCTCTGATAAAGCGGTCGGTGGAAAAATCTACAATTTTTCGTCTCGTAAACGAATAAGAAAAAAGGGAAAGGTCTTCGATTACCAGGAACGCCTCGCAGAATACCCTCAGGCAGACGTTATCGATTACCCGGTACGACTCGCAAAAGACCGTGCCATTAACCAATCTTGACTTACTCGCAATGGTAAAGTCAGTCAAGTTTTTTTTCCGATGTGTCTTTATGCGGAATGAACTTGCGTCGATGATCCCACACACAAGGGAAACCGGAATTGTTAACCTGGATTCATCAACAGGACCTGGAACTCATTGGGTTGCATACGTGATAACACCTCGACATTTTTTATATTTTAACTCGTCTGGGCTTGCATCACCACTTGAAGTTAATTATTTAACCCGAGGCGGTGGACCTTGACGACAGAGTCGTCTATCACTGTTTTATTCAACTCTGCTATTACGTTATCGAATGGACGGGCCAATATGCGGTCATCTTGATATTAAAACCTTGAGTGCACTTGAGCGTTCATCAACACCACAAACGCTTATTGATTTTACAGTAAAGTATGCTTGATAGTATACGAAATGCCTATTAACATTTACGGACGCTATTCAGCCCGACGCGGCGCTGATGTGGATCTGAGCAGGTTTGCCACTAAAGCGGATTTGACTGAGTTTAACAGCCCGGTTGTTGTTGGCGTCGACCCCAGCGAGCTTGTGATTTTTATGGCTGCGAGGCCCTGTCGAGATAAACCTGGCCGATATCAGTGAAGTGGGGGAAATCAAAGACTCTGGTACGTCGATTGTGTTTATCAAAGACTACGTCGATACTGCCAATACAAAGATGAAACAATACGTGGATGTAAAGATCGCCAAGGTCCCACCGCCACCATGCGTAATGGCTTCATTTGGATCATAAATAGGAATAATTTTGACCAGCGAAGGAAAGGAGGAAAAAACTTCCACCATAACAAGAAGTCGACTTATTTTCACTAACGTAGATGATTTTGATAAACCTAAATCTCATATCTTAAATTTGCGTGAGCCTGGATCGTATTTATTCATCTTATCCAGTTATTCTGGCGGGTTTGGTTCAATAACAATGTCCTGAGAATTAATAATATGTGACTCCCAAGACATCAAGGTTGCAAAACATTTTACATATACTATGCCGATGTAGTTGGTAGTCGGCGATGGAATACAGTTTAAAGGACTGAACATCTTTCCAGCCGGGTACTTAACAGTTTTTCGCGTTTGTGTTTAATATTAGATTTATCATTACATATCAGTGATGTTCTGACCGAGGTGATGAGGTTGCGAAATTTACAGATGAGATAGTGAATCGGCTGACACGGGATGCTAACATTGATAGCAATTTTGTTCCACTTGTTGACTAATATCTGCTTCAAAATGTTGTTACTAAAACCTCGTATAAACGGAAATACAATCGCGTTACGGGCCAAATAGAAATCAACCGTTGGAACAACCCTGATGTACCAGTGCCAACTCAAAGCCAGCTTGGAATCATTGCATTAGCACGTGAAAATGCCCGATTGTTGACTGCACAACCAAGTATGAAAACCCCTAGGGATTGTTTCAATAACGATAATATTTCATGAGCAACTGCTGAATCCACCCCGATAAATTCACCATTAATTATGTTAAACCGACATTGACTCAACTAAGAAGAGAAAAATCTCGACTGCTATTCAACAAGAACGCACTTATCCGTGTAACAGGTCTTGGGCGAAGATGAGTACAATCGTTTCAGACACCAACCAAGGGCGTATTCAATATGGCTCTAAGTGAACGTGGCGTAATACCCCCAGAACGCGCAATTGCCGGAGATTTAAATATTCCACAGGCGAGGCATGGCAGGAATCACTACATCGACAACCATCATAGGTGCCCTAGTGGAAATTGTTGTTGGGACTATATCGATAGTAACCACTGTCGCAGGCGGTGCTAGCAACATAATTTCGTTACGTTTATATCAGCGAGTACATGTTTATTCAGAACTTCTCGCGGCAGCACAAAGTAGTCTCAGTACGAATAATAAACTCTACTCGATGGCGATTGAGGATAAAATAATTAGCATGGCTGAGTTCGAAATGGTGCTGGTGTAAATGGAAAACCACAAGCAACTCCGAGTACAGATACGCAAACGGGGGGCAGTGGATTTGCAGACAGTAAAAGTCGACTAAATGTTTGCATGTTTGCCAGTGCACTTATGGTTTCAGGATTTGGAACCAGAATAATCATCGTATGATTTTGCAATCGAGTGATTGATAATAGTATTATAATAGCAGTTTTGTTGGTTACAGTCTTCTATCCTTTATCATGTGCATTATGATACTACTTGGTATTATTGAACAAAGTACAGGAGATCTTATGCTATGTCCCTGGCATTGTCAGCTGCGTCCAGTCAGGGTTGGTAATAGTGTAAACATTTTCTTTTACTATTATTGCTTTCAGATTTAGGTATACTATTTTCATGGAACTTACTAAGGGTGTTCTTATGTCATTATGAACCACCCAAAGGGGAAACATGTCACAAAGAAATAATATTTTATTAAAGGTTAACCTCAGGCAAATTTCTAGCTGTAGGTATGGGTATGTTCATGAAACTTAGTCAGGATATTTCTTTGAATCACTCTAAACTATTTCGGGGAGTCTAGTTCAAAGTGACCTTCTTTTCTTACAGTAATCAATGTTGTTTACAGGTTAACTCTGGTGTAAAGTTTTGTCCTACTGAAAATCTCACAGTGTGGGTATGTCTTCATGGTACTTGGTCAGGGTATTTCTTCCTTCACGCTAAACCAATCTTGGAGAATTTATCTTACAGTGACCCCTCTTTTCTTACATTAATGAATGGGTTTTTTTTACAGTTTAACCATAGTGTAAAGTTTTGTCCTACTGGCAAATTTCACAGTGTAGATATGCTGCCTTCATGGAAATTGTTCAGGTGTACTTGTCATCGTTCTAAATCACCCCAGGTAAAAGTTAGTCAGTGAAACTACTTTTCCTACACAAATGATTTATTGTTTACATATTAAGCCAAGTGTAAAGGTTTGTCCTCCTTGCAAATATCGAGCTGTAGACATGGTGTCTACAAGGAATGTAGTCAGTGCATTTCTTGCTTCATTCTTAACCACTCTATGTGAAGGTAGGTCACAACAACTTACTTTTTTACCCTGATGACTTTCTTACTTACGGGTTAATTCCAGTGCCAAAAAAATTGTCTTTGCAGCATATCTCGAGTTCTAATCAGGGTATATTTATCGAACTTGGTCTGGGTGTTTCTTTCATTATTCTGAACCATTCAAGTGGAATGTAGGTTGCAGTGACCTATTTTTGTACACATCTGTGTTTTTGTACACTTTAACCCTTGTGTCAAACTCATGTGTCACTTACAAATCTTCAGCTGTAGGTAAGCTGTGTTTATGGAACTTACTCAGTGAGTTCTTTACATCATTCTACACTCATCTTGGAGAAAGTTTGAAAGTGGCCTATTTTTTTTACACATAGTATTATTCTGTATCGCACTTCTTCCAATTTCTGACTGACTTAAGTGTATTATTATTCTGAATCTTCCGGTGAGTATATGTATCTGCAAGTTTATACAATTTTGTAAGATTTAATGTTTTATTTATTGTTCATATATTTATAACTACTCTGACGCTATGACCAGTTTTGTAATATTTAATCAAGTATATGGTTACGAGTGAAGAAAGAACTAAACTGAACTCATAAATATGTATATACTTTGACAAGGCTAAACATATATTCCACTTTTCCTACTATTATTACTGACCAAATAAACCTGAAACATCACTCAAGAAAACAATATCAGACGAACAATGTTTGTATTTCATCAAATTACAAATTACCTCTGCACTATCAAATAACAAATATATATACTTATTTTATGTATGATGCAAAATTTATACATTTATCGTAACAGTCGTGATGGGTTAGATATTGAATACATTTGTAGATATTCGTAGATTTATTTTGTTGAATTTGTAATAAATGCATTAAATTAAATACATGTTTTGCTGACAGCGCAGTTCTACATTATGTGTTATCGCTTGATATTATAATGTCCTTTTATTAAAGTAAGGATGATAATGACATAAAAACGAAATGAGGTGAAAAATGTGAACCTTGCCATCCCCTGCAAAATGAAAGCCGGCATCAGAAAAGTACACCAACACTCTTCTAGATTCATTTCTCCAACCGATTGTCTCCTGAAATACAGAATTTAAAATAAAAAACAAGGCAGAAACAATTATATAAGCCAAATAATCACGTATTATGGAGTTGAATCCCTACTCATAAAAAAATCATGAATAGACGTCTTTCAAGCTCCATCCACCGTCATGAGAAAGCTTATGCTGTGACATTTTACAAGGTTTACATATCCTTTCATATTAGCTAGAAACGTGTGACTATTGCAAGATAAACTTGCCCGATACAACAGCGGTCAGTGGGGATAGGGTGTGTGGGCATTTTAATTCAGGACCAACAAAACATTATAGGAAGTTTTCTGGTGAAAACCCCATCCTGATATGACTTTCCGTTTTGTAGGAATAAAAATAACACTATTTTCAAGATGAATGTCATGGTGGACATATTGGATATCAGATGCACACCGTTTCCATATTGGACCAACTAGACATCATAAGAAGTCTTCAGGTAAAAGCGCAATGTCAGCATGACCAGCCATCTAGGAGAAATAACGACAATAAGAGTTACAAGATGGTTGCTGTGTCGGACATATTAGAGGTAAGGTATGCACCATTTTCGTTTTTGACCAACTAGACATCATACGAAGTCTTTTGGTGAAACCTTTATGTCAATATGACTTTCCATTCAAGAGGAGTAGCAACAGCAATATTTTGAAGATGGCTGCCGCGATGGCCATAATGGACATCAGATCGGCACCATTTGCATTTAAGATAAACTAGACATCATAAGAAGTCTTTTCGTGAAAACCCCATGCTGATAACACCATCCATTCAGGTGCAGTAGCGATAACAAGATTTAAGGATGACTACCATGGTGGCCATATTGACGTCAGATCGGCAAAATTTGTATTTAGGATTAACCAGACATCATAAGAAGTCTTCTGGTGAACACCCCATGTTCATACGAACATCCATTCAGGAGGAGGAGTAATAACAAAATTTTCCAGATGGCCATTGTGACGGCCAGCTTAGAAATGAGATCGGCACCATTTTCATTGAGAGCTAAGTAGTCATTATAACAAGTCTTATGGTCAAAACCCCATGTCAGTATGACTTTCCATTCAAGAGGAGTAGCAATAAAAAGATTTTCAAGATGACTGCCGCGTTGGCCATATTGGACATCAGATTGACACCATTTGATTTTAGTATCAACTAGACATCATAAGAAGTCATTTTGTGAAAACCTGATGTTGATATCACCATCCTTTCAGGGGGAGTAGCGATAACAAGATTTCAAGATGGCTGCCGTGGTGGAGATATTGGATGTCAGATGAGCAAAATTTGCACTTATGATCAACTGCACATCATAAGAAGTCTTCTGATGAAAACTCTATGTTCATATGAACATCAATTGAGGAGTAGTGGTGATAATAAGATGGCTATTGTGACGGTCAGATTAGACATTAGATCGGCACCATTTTCATTTAGACCCAACGAGACATCATACGAAGTCTTTTGGTACAAAACCCGATGTCAATGTGACTTTCCAAACAGGAAGAGTAGTGATAACAAGATTTTCAAGACGGCTGCCAATGCGTCCATATTGGACATCAGATTGGCACCATTTTCCTTTAGACCCAACTAGACATCATCAGAAGTATTTTAGTGAAAATCCCATGTTGATATGATATTCCATTTAGGATTACCGATAACAAGATTTTCAAGATGGCTGCTGTGGCGGCCATATTGGATGTCCGAGGGGCTCCAGTTTTATTTAGGTCCAAATGGACGTTGGGATGAATATGTTTGTAAAGCTTTATGGCAATCCTCAAAGTAGTTTAGGACGCGTAGCGATCAAAATATTGTGCTACTGGACGGACAGACGTAAGATGACGAAGGGACGACAGACGAAAAACCATCCCATAAGCTGTTCTGGCCAATGACCAGTAGAACTAAAAACAAGAAAAAGTTATTGGCTAGTTTTGGGCTTTTTTATTTTTTGTAATTTTCTTTTCTCTAAATTTATCTCTGAAGACCAGGAAGTGAAAATGACCAAGCGGAGCAAGCAGTCTTTTGAGACGTGCACATCTGATGTAAGGCCAAGCTGAACACTTTATAACCCAAGTTACACCCATCAATCATACACCACAATAAAGAGAATTAAAAGTTATTTTGACTATACATAAGATATACGGGATCTTTTTTAAATTGCTACGATACCCAGTGAGGAAATCCTGAAAAAATCTGTTTCTTTAAAAATCAACATTTGTACAAAGTGAAAAGCCGTAGAGCAGGACCTAAACAAATATGTTTAGGGGAAGCACCCAAATGATATATACAGCAATTGTGACTCAACGGACTGAAGGGTTCTGCAACCTCTGAATATTCTAGTAAGAACTCAATAAATTTCAATTACGATCAGTTCAACTACGACTCAATTACTTTTTTCTGCAGCAAAGTGGCAGCTGAAAATTTTCTCCAGCTTTTATCAATATTTGCAAAATTGAAGGGCTTTTCCGAGTTGGGAGCAAACCTATTCTTTCTCCAGACTTTTTCCCCGATTTCCCGGTACTGTGCGAAGCCCGTTCATAAAAAAAGAGAAATGTATATATCCTAGGAGAGTTTTAAAGAATCTACACTTTTCTTTATTTTCATATCTGAATAATAATGGGGGTCTTATTTCAGATGTGCATCTCATAAACAATTGCTAGCTCAGGTTATTTACACTGAGCATCAGAGGTAAATTATAAAAAAAGAGCTGATAACTTTTTTAGCTTTCATTTTTTAAAATTTTTTAAACGCACTTTCAGAAAAAGTTATGCCTACACAGTGAAAATTCACTTCTGTATTTCAAGGACAGGCAATGTTAGTTTACTTTGTGCATTTTCAGGTATATTTCCTTAGCACACAAACACTCTGGAGCAAACCCTTAAGTGCCAAACAAGTGTTATTATTGTATTATTTAATTTTGGCAGTATAGCTGCGTAATTTAAATCACAATCATCTAAACATTCCTTATAAATAATTATCATGCAATTCTTCTACAGAACAGTATTCATAAGTACGAAAGTCTCACAAACCACACACACTTCCCCACCCACCCCCAACGAGTACAATAGAAAGGTGAACAGTGAGCTATTTTCAAAATATAATTTGCACTTTTTGAACATAGCAACCGATGTTATGCTAAAAGATAGGAACATGATAATTGCAACAATTATTCTTGAGATGCCACTGATAAATTCTACGATTTGAACAGGAGTGAAATAGAGCAGTGTAACATGGTTCAAAGGTCAAATGGTATTTCTTTTGATACCAATATATGAAAGTCTCTGAAGTTGACCTTTGTATCATTTATTTCTTAACAACATTAAAAATAAGATTAGATTTAAGTTATTTTTTACTTCCCGCACTTCAGAGATAAATTACCAAAACAAAATTACCTGAAAACGTTTCTACGTTTGTTTTTGTTTTTATTTATATTGTAAAAGTTCATAGGTACACTTTCAAAAAATAGTGATGCATACACAATGAAAAGCCATTTATGTATTTCGTGGACAAGCAAAGTGAGTATACTTTGTGATATTTCAAGTACATTCTCCAGCATACAAACGCAGTGATTTTCATCAGCTGTCTGTCTGTTTCAGATGGCACATGGTTTTCCTAAGAGTGATTAAACATAAATGTCAATCCAGGTAGATGAAAGACATGTATGTGAACTTTCTCTACATTGTACAGCAAATAACTTAACCCAATGTCTTCACACTTTCAGTGGTGCTCGAAAACTACGGAGTGGAACCAGAACTGTGATCCCTTCCCCAACGCTGTTGCACAGAATGATATCACACCAGTTACATACTGACCACGTCCTGTAGCCGGACTCTGGTTGATATGCCCACTCCACCAGTTACACATTACCATCATCAGTAGCCCGACTCAGGTTACTATGCCCACTTCCCAAGGTACATACTGCCCCCCTCCTGGCCATTAATAATAATTACTTGATTTATCGTACAGATAGTATTTTAGTTAAGTATCTCAAATTAAAACAAGCCATTTTAATTTCACTATCAAAGTATGACTGGTCATGTGCAGCAAGTGATAAAGTCTAGAGATGTAAATATAACCACTAAAAATGAAATCTTACATCCCTCGAAACAAGATGGTGAGAGATATAACTTTTGTAAAAGCTGAAATCACAAAGTTAAAGAAAAAAAAACATCACAAAAAAAATATAACGCATTTCTAACAGATACATAGGGTAAAACTACTAAGTCGAACATCCATGGAAAACAACAGAAAAAAGGTTCTCAATAAATATCCATCAGCAGGCGCTAGTACATACCTGACATACGACTGCTTGCATAACACCGTCTAAGCCGCCTTCCATCACATCCCAGTTGGCAGAAGTATTTAAATACTTCATCTTTTCCTTGATGTAGTTTTTGAAAATAAAGAAAGACGTCAATTTCTTTGAGGTTTAATTTTCAAAGACAATACATAATTGTTCTTCAGGACAATGAACCCCGCCCCTTTCTACCAACTAGAGTCTAGCCCAGGCTATTTTCTTTCTATCGAAAAAAATCCTCAAAAATAGTTTGGGCCAAAAGTGCAGTGGACCGATTCATAATAAAACTGGCGCTTACAATATCCTCTACTTTTTCTCAGCTATGTTTAGTTCCAACCCCTGCATCTTCTGTATGCTTCAATAATCGTGGGAATAATATTTTTTTCACACAAAGCTACCCTCCAAGATTTTCAGTGAATCACCATCACATGCAAGCAAAATCAAATAATATCTTGATAATGATGGCAAGCTATGGATTAAAGCAAACTATGGATTACAGAAAACTATTGCTTTACTTCAATAAAACTCACACAGATTAATCAGGAAAACTTATATCGAGTAATTTTCCACTTACTTTGAATTCTTCTGGGTTATTTGACAGTTTCTGCCTGTGTGTAAATTCATTAGCAGGGGCACATGTTCTTTTCTCAATAATGCATGGATTTTCCAGGCTAAATGTAAAAGAAAAGCAGCATTGAAGGCATGAAAATAGGCCATTGAAGGCATGAAAACTGGTCAATTATTTGAAACAATCCTTTAACAAAACTGGCATAAAGCTGTATGAAAGGAACTTTTCAACTCTGATTCTTCAAGTCATCCAGTCACATAAAAATACTTTGTATCGTCTATACTGGTTCAAGTTCAAATTATCAGGAAAGTCGTCAGGGGAAAAGTCATGGGAACATGACTATGAAGCAGACAAATAAAACAATTGGATTATATTAGTTCGGATAAGTGAGGATCCATTCTGTTAATACAAAAGCATCACATGTAAGTTAAATTTATATGAACTCCCCAACAACTTGGTGAATCGGAAGATTGTACACCATTGTAGATATCAGTAGCTAAGAGCTATCCTATGTCTCCATGGTTGTCATAGGGTCCACTTTGCAGCAGTTGAATATAAATTTTCTAACACAATTGTCTATTGTCATGTAAAACATTCGTTGGTGTAGCCATATGTTGTATTGCAACACATATACAAGTTGAACCAAACTATCCAGAAATTTTAAAAAAATTGTAATTGAACAGATGCAATGACTTGTGCACCTCTAAAAAAGGAAGGTTACTATTTCAATAAACTCTAAGCAGATATTTATTTTTTCGGAGTCAGTGTGATGCAGCTGAGAGGTAATAGCTTTGAATGAAATAATAATAATAATAATAATAATAATAATAATAATAATAATAATAATAATAATAATAATAATATTTTTTCAGAGGGTACAATTCATTTTGTTAAATATTAGAAGCTGATTCCAGTCAGTAGATTCAGCATATGTAGATGACTTGCAATGCAATAGTTCTTGGTTATATTCAGCTGATTGGCTCAATTAGTGTAGTGATAACCTTTAACCATCACTTAAGGAAACATAAACCATGCCCCAGCGAAATGAACATGTACACATGTTTCCTACTGTTCAAACCAGTTACTGTATTTCACTATGCTTTTTATTTAACAAATATGTATCTGAGTTCTAGCATGCAATGAAAAAAAGCAGCAAATGATGTTTAGGCCTAAAGATATCAGCAGTAATTCAAGCACTAGAAGTACTTTGTGGTCGATCGTTTTTATGACTTCGAGGTATATGTGCATTGTTATTTTTCATCTTAGAAATAATCTTATGGAATCAAATATTCAACTCTTTGAAAAAGCTATTCACCTAAGTCTCGGCTATGCTGTACAGATCAAAGTGCTCTGCTTTGCTGCAGGAGGCATTTATAAAAGCTAAGGAGAGAAAAATACCAATAAAACAACATCATTGAAACAAATGTTTGTGAACGTGTCAGATTGTTCGTGGCATCATTCAGCAAGACCCAATATTAATCCATTCAGATGTCATTGGAAACCAGCAAGTGCTACTGAGTAATGTACATTGCCTCGTCTTTCTATGTTAGTTTCTGTAGTTTTGGTCAAAAGGTACTACATGAAGGCTATATAGATATTTAAACATCACATGTAGTACTATCTTTTGAATCGAGCGTAGCAGCAGCTGCCTTTTTACACATGAAAACATGGCTAATCTCTGAAATCCTTGACATGCACCTATTGAGTATGGCACATTTCAGAAAGAGCACGTATCTCTAAGCATATGATTGAAATAGAAGTGATATATGTGTCAGCAAGTGATATATGTGTAAGCAAGTGACATGTGATTCAGCAAGTGACATGTGCGTTAGCAAGTGACATATGTATATATTTAAAGCCACTGAAGAATCCACAATTATATAATATATATATGTATATATATATATATATATATATATATATATATATATATATATATATATATGCCGTTACTGCATGAAATCATACGATCTTCGTTTTAGTGCAACTTTGAATGAACAGGAGCAAAAGGCAGGTCGCTCCTGCAGTAAGAAGTAACTCTCAATGCATCTTATTTATTTTAGCTAGTTTGGAAAATAGACTATAGCGTATGAGTGCACTGTCTATCCTATAGAAATATAGTGTTTTCCCTCGACACGGCAGGGTCAAATGCTGTCGTGAATCCAAATCTTTAACATATACACTACTCTGTATCGTGTAGTTATGAAAAAAAAGTAATGGTTATAATTATGAGCATATCTTACCATGATAAAGTCAAGTTTTGTGATTTCTATTTTATTATATCCTCTGGAATTTGTTTTACTTTTGTCATTTATTTATTGTCTTTTGTTTTAAATTCATTACTTTGCCAGATTTATTTTAATCAGAATTTAGTGGAAGTTCTTTCAATCGCTATCAACTGCTTTTTAATTGTATAGAGAGCTTTGTTTGCAGCTTGTATTCGTTATTCAACAAAGGTAAAATGGACACAATATTTGCACGACAAGGAATATCATCAACATTATAATAATGCAAATAATTATATAATTTTGACGATTCAGCGTTTATGCAAAATTATTATGCCAGTGGTAATCTACTGAAAAAGGTAGCGTTACATATTTTTACCATAAATCTGTTTTTTTTAATTATTCTGAAAGGTAATCGGGTACTGCACGATTATTATTACGCCCAGGCATTACAACATAATCCCTTGTGGTAGAAATAATTCTACAATATGCAGCCACGTTTAGATCAATCCACTAGCAAATGATGTTACAGTTATTTACGTTGCACGCTGTTTCGTATGCTCAGACTGTCACGTTTGCACTCGCTTTGATGCTAAGGCTGACAACTACATCTTCTCCACATACACACACAAAGTCCAGTGGCGCAATTGCCAGCAGCTAGCCGCCATGACTAAGCCGAAATACATTGTTTTGCGTTCGTTTGATCTCAGTCGGTTTAGGGGCCAACCCGTTTTATGACTATTACGATTTGGAATGACTAGCAAAATAATGCATAAATCGAAGTATCGTTGCTACAACTTTTATTGTTTCTTTGTTTGCTTTCTCAACTGGCTGTATACATATAATTTAGCCATTAGCATTTATACATTTACTCTCCATGTACATGGGGGAGCCATGATGCTCAGTTCGTCCTGTGTTGGAATCGTAATTCAAGAGTAGCTAGTTCAGGTCGGCTGCCTTGGTGTGTAATTGGGAAGGCGCTTCGCTGCCATTTCCTCGGCACATTTCACCCCCGTTTTCTCTGTATGATATAGCCAATAGTGTGCTCAAAGTACTGTTATAAAAAATAACCAATACACATACATGCTAGTACCCTTCTACCTACAAGACAACTCTCTTGCTCAGTCGCAAAACAGTCAAGGCAAGTGTTTTGAGAAAATAGACAATTCTTCTTGGAATCGGAAATTTTGTAAGAATATAATAATTTTCTGCAAAGTAATGAATAATTAGTATGTTGTTTATTATGATAACTGATTATTTCATGTGGAGTCTATGAGGATATTTTGAATACCTTGTCAATCATCTATCCGTCTGTCTGTATATATGTTTGCGCGACTAAAGAAAAGAACACATTTATGCGATTCTTTGGACAGCTGTCAAACATTATTCTGTTTGAACTTATCTTAATCGATTGTGATTCTTTTTATTTCTATAACAATGTTTTATATGGCCTTTCACGTGGTTTTGATATCGCTCTTCTCTTTAATTCCTTGCAAGTGCAAAGCTTCTCTTTTTCGATTGCAGTGCAAGATTTGCCAAGCTGGGTGTCTGGTATTGACAGATTTTGTTGTATTGCCTCAACTATTTGCTTCACAATCATATACGGTCAAACCTGTCCTAAAGAGCTACATCTCCAATGTTACAAAAATAGTATTGAACGACAGGTGGTGGCTTAACAGAGGTTCATTTCTATCATAAAGTAGTTTATGGGAAAAACTGGCTGTGCAATGTCTCTATTGCTCTGCTGGTGTTTTGAGCGTGCGTCAAGGTTACTAGTATTACCTGAATACATCTGGACCATTTTGCAGAATCTGAATATGGTTTTGTTTCTAACTTTGCAATGCCTTTGTAATTATTTGACTCCTGAAACCAGGAATATTTCTAGACATGAGCCTTGGATACAACTGAGGGGTTGACGTTTCAGATTTCGTCCATCGTTTTGGTCTAAGCAAAGCATTATGGGATCTGAAGTCTTTTCATATTGACGTTTAATCTACAATCTATATTCCATACCTGAATTTGTAATAAAAAAAGGAAATTATTAATATATGATCCATTTATCATTTTACATAACCATCAATGACTTAAAATTGTTCTGATATTTCGTCTCTGAAACTTGTGATTTCTCCTGCTATGTCACAGAACCAGAACAACGCCAAAATCTTTAATACTTTTGCAATGCCTACAATTAAATCTACAATCAATATTCAAACCCTGAATTTGTCATAAAAAAAGAAATTATTAATATATGATCCATTTATCATTTTACATAACCATCTATGACTTAAAATGGTTCTGATATTTCGTCTCTGAAACTTGTGATTTCTCCTGCTATGTCACAGAACCAGAACAACGCCAAAATCTTTAATACTTTTATTGAAGAGACATAACGCTCTTCAAATTTGATTCTTTTTCTCAACTCTGATTCATGTATATCCTGATACATCATCTTCAAGTGCTACTGCCTCGATGTATTTTCATACTTGTGATGCAATATATATTGGAATATTCCGGCAGTTGTTCAGACATCAATGGAGTATTTCATCATAGAAAATATCATGATGCCGATACGAATTGATCAAGTGTTACACCTTTAGGAATAAACGGCACATGGCTCGGTGAGGGACAAATTCATGCACGCAATTCTTGTGACAACTCGTGGAAACAACGCTCATTAGATCGTTTATATGTGTGAAATACATGCAGATCATCTCTGCAATCAATATCTAAATTACTTTATGTACGCATTCCAGAAAGGAGCAAAGTGTTCTTAACTTGTACATGTAACTTTGAACGGGTTTGTAGCATGCTTAATATAGCATCATAAATATGACTATGCTTTGTAATGTTTCAATATACACAGAAGATTGTTTAGAGAACAAATGATGTTTACACTAGTTTAAACCAGATTTATATTTTTTGCCGAATTTTGCCGCGAGCTAGTTAAAAATTACAAAACAAAGAATTCTCCCTGAAAAGGTTAACCGTACATTCATAAAGAAAAATAAAAATAAGATGTACCGTTATTGAAGATTAGTATCTGGAACAAACGTCTAGATATGGTAAAATCTATCTACTTTAACAAACAGTCAACATAACCTACATTCATTACATCTTGAGAACTTTTCTTTATAGTTCTTTAAAGGCATGTAATTGTCATATGCTATATTAATTCTTCAAATAAGACTTGACAAAACGCAGACAAAAATTAAAATAAGCCTTTGAAAAACATTAAAATTTAAAATTATTTCGAAATTTATATTTAAAAAAATGTAATTAAACATTACACTGAGTTCACACCCTTTTTGCACAATAGCTTCAGAAGTATAAGAAAAAACATAACAAATATTTGTAAAATATTATCCAATGTTTTTTCTTGAATAATTGTTTTTCAATGGTTTTCAAGCACTTCACATCTTGTTGGTGTTGCTTACATATCCAGGTCGGTTTAAATAAGTTAAAAATAAAATAATGTTATACTCACTATTCTTTCGTGGTAAAGGAGTATGGTGACATTCTTTTGTCGATAAATGTTCCAAATCCAATGAGTATATTAGAAGTAAAGCCTTTCATATCTGTCACTGAAAAAAGGGAAAAACTCCTGTGATGTAACATCATTAGCTTCATCACTATTCTATTGATAATTCATATGTGTAAGTGTATTTGAATCATTATGTTGACTTGTGTTGTTAGGTATTATAAAATGTCTACATGAGAATGTAATTCACCTTTCGTGTTTGATTCATTAATATTCTCTTAGTTTATCCAAACTCTGAAAAATGCTGCAGTGAAACCTGTCTTAACGGACATCTCCGTATAAAATACACTTGCCCAAAACATATATCATTTAAATCTCCATTTAATGAATTTCATTATAATCTTCAACCTCTATATAAGGGGCACCTGCCCATTATAATCTTCAACCTCTATATAAAGGGTACCTGCCCATAATGGATCGATTGTTGTCATCCATTCCATGCACATTATGAACAGATTTCACTGTATTGATCAAAACGTAATCTGCTTGTTAAATGTTTGAAGAATTGAAAGATAACGATGGTGATAAGCCTATGACAATTTAGTCTTGCATTGATCCAAAGTTGATTCCTTAACTTTTGGCATACGATATAGTTAACTGTTCTCCACAACTGATAAACATGTTCTCTGTAATATGATAAAAACAATCATTTGCACAAGATCTTGTGATTCATAGTGGAGAGATTTTAATTAAAATTCAAAATGGGATTCGGATGCTGAATGCATGTGACTGTATTCAAATTCACGGCTCACAATCTGAACAACTAACTAGATTTGTGGTTGTAGAATACGTGTGCTCTCGCTACAAACAAAAGAAACCAAAACATCTAAGTCCAAAAAGTTACAACAATTTTACAAATTTGAAAACTTTCTATAATAGCATGAAGATCTGATCAAGTTATCTACATATGCATACAAACATGTATACCAAATTTAATGTGTCTAAATCTAATGGTGTTTGCATAATCAAGGTTTTGTCCAAAAAAAGTCTAAGTCTAAATAAGTTGAAAAATAAGCACACAAATAAAAGAAGGAAAATTATCGTTATGGCCCAAAAATCTAACCAGGTCATCTACATATGGACACAAATATGCCAGACAAAGTTTATTTGTCTACATTTAGTGTTCTTTTGGCAATTTGGATAACAAACTTATCTGAAAGGATGGACAGGCAGGACCCAATCAAGCATGCAGTGAGGACACACAATTGTTCCCAGAGTTTCCATTGAAGCGGAAAGGAAATTAATTTGTTTTGAAGATAAATGTGTTTATGTGCTTTGTTTTCATATAAATATAATAATATACAAGTGGATGTTTGTGTAATGATGATAGGACCATCAAATACTTGTATTGGTGCTGATGATGATTATGGAAACAAGGAGGATGAGGAAGAAGATGATTATGGTAATAATGATAATTATAATTATGACAATAATGAAGTGATAACAATGATGATGACAACGACAATGGCCATGATGATGACGATGATGATGATGATGCCAACACATACACAGAGAATCAATGACACTTTCAAGTGTGTTCAGCTTCTGTTGCATGGTGATGCTCATGTCAAGGACGAAGTACATGTCGACCGGCAAGTTTTCTGCCACTCTGTACGTCAGTGAGAAGTTAAATTCCAAACCTAAATATACAGAGATAATAATAATAATAATAATAATAATAATAATAATAATAATAATAATAATAATAATAACACATGTATTAAGCAAGAACAAAAGTAAAAAGATGAGACTTAAAGCATTCAATACAATTATTCTGAATACTTTAATGGAAGGGAGATGATTGACACTCAGAGATGAGAGATATAAAATCAAATATTTTTTTAAAGAACAATTAGTTTTGTAAATCAGAAAAATCTGTATAAAGCATACATTTATATTTAAGGAAAAACAAACTGAAAAAACTCAACTGGTAAAAACACCATATTGGCTTGTATTCGAAGGCTCAGGTTGGAATTGTGTTGATATGCAAATTAAACAACAACAGCTAGTACTAATACTGCTACTAATACTGCCGCTGCTGCTGCACTCTGATATTGCTTGCGCTGCTTATGCAATTCACATTAGTATACAAAATCTACAACCGGCAAGTAAGGTACGCACAAGCACAATGAAATGAATAAAATACATATATTAATAATAATAATAATAATAATAATAATAATAACATATATTAACAAAAAAGCAAGTATTAATGAAAGCGAACACATGAATGTATAACTACGTCCGTTCAAATCTATCTACCGAAATGTCCCTTTAATAATAAAGAAACATATTTACAGTCTAACATAAGAGTTGAATTTATTTTTACCTGGCCGAAGTTTGACTTTCATATGTTGTGGATACACTTGAATGGGTGTCATGTTTGCGCCCCCACCATTTAGTGTTTTGTTCTGTATGTAGATAATAATAATAATAATAATAATAATAATAGTAATAATAATAATATTAATAATAATAATAAAGGAATGAAAGTGATTGAATATTCATCTATGCGTGATAAGTTTATATTTAATTACAAGGTAAGCGAGATATGTCATTGAAGTCGTGAATCTAATATAAGAAATATCAATAGAATACTAAGTATACAAATTGTAAGGAACTGAAGAGCTTGTAGATAAGTGTATTCGAGGCTGAAGAAAATATATTTTACAACACAAAAAAGATACTCAACGAATCTAAATTATAGGCTTTATATGTATTTTGCAATGTACAGTAAAGGATATACACGTATTAGCTTAGAATACCGGTCAGCTGAATGCAGACCTTTGACCTCTTGAATTGGACACTCATCAAAGAGCGCTGCGTCCTCAGTCAATAGTTATACATGTATACTTACACAAATTATATCTTCAAAGTTCGCGTACTATAGAATCTATTGAAGTGAATAATGACTTGAAGTGAAGTTTATCATCTTCATTTAAAACACGAGTTAAATAATGTGAGATGTAAATATAGTGTACTACAATACCTCCAAAATCGCATAGTAATTCAATGGAAAAGTTATGTTAGTACATCCCTTTTCTTTAAGATCATCAGGTATACTACAGCGAATGCCACTTCCCGTTGAAGTTATGAAATCCTGTCAATTGTGAAAAAAAGTTATACTGTTGGTCCTCTGAACAACAAAACATTTCAAATATTCATAAAGTAATTCTTCACTAAGACTCTTAATAATCATGTTGTATTATCAATAACAATAATTATTGAAATTCGTTTAACATAATTATAATGATAATAATAACGATGTCTTTGTCAATGACGACGATGATGATGATGATGATAACAACGATAATCTGGATCATTATATGAATTGCAAACTGTTGCTATGGAAATAAATTTTAAATAAATAAAAAACACAGCAGATAACAAAGATATACATCAGACTAAGTCATGATTTTAACTTGCGTTAATTATAAATAGACAAGATGATTCTTTAGAATTATAGACAAAATAAATAATTCCTAAATTACATTATTAACGTTTCATTTTGGTAATAAACCACCAGCATGTAATTTTAATTTGATTAGTGCGCATTTCGTCAAAGGTTAATTGACTCAGTGATTCTGAAATAATGGTGCTCAAAATTAAATACTATATTTTTTAAATTTTCCAGGATTAACAAAAACAATTTTATTTTATTAAATCGTAAATATTCATTATTTTTCGATGTTACTCGCTTAACCATCTATCTATCCTTGTTTTTAAAGATCAGTAAGCTCAGAACCGCTTGTACCATCAACCTCGTTATAACGCCAATTTTGTATGTGAACAAATGTAGGGTTTAAATAGTGTAGACTATATACTTACTGCATTAGTACAGAAGGCACACCCTGGGTCTGTTGTAATACATTTATCGCAATCTACTTGCTGGTTACACAAGTTTTTCAGACTGCTGGAGGTTAAGGCGACTCCTGAAGAAAAAAAAATACCTGTAAGGTAGACCCTATCCATCTGCTAGAATTACATAATCCAATCTATATTCCTATCAATAGTAATAGGGGGCGATCTCAGGACAGAAATGACCCTCGAGGGACAATGGTAATTAACATTATATCTGCCATCTTGAAAGTGTGACCCTTGGAAACAATGGGAATTTAACATTAGTTCATAGGTTTAATAACAAATGACCTTTGAGGGACAAGGGGAATTGAACATTAGTCCATGGGTTTAAAATTAGTATGACCCTATGCTGACAAGGGGAAATGTGAAGTGAAAAACATCCATAGGTTTAACATTGTGGGCCACTATATGAGGGATAGTGGAATTTAACATTAGTCCATAGGTTCAATATTAGTATGGCCCAATGCCGACAAGGAGAATTTAAAATTAGTCCAAAGGATTAACATTAGCATGACCCTATTCCGACAAGGGGAATTTAATATAAAAACTAATTTGAAAGAGTATTAGGGTATGTAATGGTGAGTGATCCTTACAAATAAACACACTTTTTTATATTATCTAAACCTGGAATGAAAGGCAATTTTAATTTTCAAGTGTATTGCAAAATATCCAATGTTAATCCTACAGGGATTAACTTTAGTTCTTCACTTCGTTACAAATGTGCTGTTTTCATTGTGTCAGCTTAGATTTAATGCACTCACAGGCCTGGTACCTATTGTCACTTTAATAAACATTGGCAGAAAGTGTGTTGTGAAATATCCAATGTTAACGCTGTATTGGGCAAGTTTGGTTCACTATGTTACAAATGTACTGTTTTACGTTTTTGTTGCCCTTGATTTTAATATGCTTATTGACCTGCTAACTACCATGAAATAGAGAGCAAGACACTGCTACGCTGTCAAACATGGTTATAAAGTTTTCGTGTACTTTTAGGGAATTACAGTGTTTGGTTTTGTTTTGTTTTTTTGTTGTTTTTTTTTTTTTTTTGTTTTGTTTTCTTTTTTAAAAAACAGCAACAACATACATGGTTTTGTTACCTGACTGATTGATCCAGAGAGCAAAACATTTGGGTTCTTCACATTATTACAAATGTACTTGAGTGTTTGTACTTATAAAGAATACAATGATCGTAGCCTTACTGTAATCTTAAAAAGTTTGAGAGGAATGAAATATTTATGAGTAAATGCATGCATGAAATACAACAACAAAAAATTATTGAAGGGTCAATGGAATTGTACCATTAAGGATTGTGGGGACCAATTGAATTTTAACATTACGGACGTCACAATGGGAGCCGATGGGAATTTAACATGACACGTTGGTATAGTCCTCATGGGAATTTAATATTAAAGATGTGTAGTCTCCTATGTGAATTAAACATTGAGGAGCACTATAGCCTTCTATAGACATTGAACAAGATGGAGAGAACAGCAAACACACACTTAATGACATGTATTGGCTTAGTTTTACAATCCAAGGGTAAATTTAATGTCAGATCAAGTTTCGTAGGCCACTCTATTGCAATTCTGCAATGATCTCTTGGTGAAAAAAAGACAACAAGACATTGTAACACCGTCAAACAAGGAATAAATTTGGAGCAAGATTCATTTACTCATCTATATGTCTTTCCTCTCAAAGTTTGAAAGACTACTGTGAAAAAAATTAATTAAAAACATAATTGTTGAAGATAAAGCAATGAGTGTGTGGGCGATATGAAACGTTCCTTCTCTTTTTTTTCACAATAAGGATTTACTCCAGTACGTTTGCAACAAAGTGAGGAACCAAAATATTTTGCTTTCTTGATTAATCAGTAAAGTAACAAAACAAATTGGTCTGCTGCTTGACTGATTGATTGAGAGAGTAAAAGATTTTTAGTATGTTGTTTGCTGTTTTCAAAGTGTATAAACAGAAAATGTAACTCCCTTAGTAAATTTAAAAGACCATTTCGCTCAAAGACAAAAAATGTTGAGTTCAACAAAAGTGGACCCTCAAACGGGTGGAGCGACACCGCATGTGGTGCCATCCATGGTGCACTCGATGGAGGCCCCGCCATGGAAAAATGCCATTTTTCGCCTGTGCTGATATGGCACTAGCCCAACTAACCCTTCTTTATGTAAAATGACGTTTTTCGCCTGTGCTGATATGGCACCACCCCAACAAATCCCTTCTTTTTTTTTTTTTGTAAAATGCCGCATATCAGCTGCTTTATAAAAAAAAACACGCTCACTTGCATAATTGAAGCGACAAAACGAAGTCATTTTCGTCAAAACCGAGGCTCTCGGAGTGTCCTGGGCCTCTTGGGACGCGCCGCCAAAAACTTTTGGCGAGCGGTGTTAAATATCGATATTTTGCCCCACCCGCTGAAAGCCTTGTTTTTGAGGAAAAAAAGCAGCCGAAAAAGGTGGGATTTGGCCCGTCTGTCACCGTTCTGGCTAGACCCTGCTGGAAGCCGCCGTCTGACTTGCGAGCGCTATGCTGCAGTTATCGAGGCCTAAGCGCCTTTTGGTCGCATCTCACGGTATAACCGCATCTTGGCGTCTCTTTGCTCCCTACGCGTCCTCGACCTTTGCGCGGGCGATTAACCCATTTTTTGCCGCCTCGTCGTGGGATCGAGAGTGTAGCCCACGGTCCATCGCCGTAGCGACCGTAGAGGTTTACCAGAGAGAACCCGCGCCTGGGACAGTGATGGTATCACTATTGTTGCTGAGGACAAACCCACCCACGTTTGGGTCGCACTCCAGTGGTAGAGCCCATACGCGCTTGGACCCGCTGTTCGTCTGACCACCGAGGCGTCGGCCGTGAAGCACAAGCCGGGCGCGCCCGTAGGTGCCAAAGCTGCTATTTCGGAATTGATCGCATACTGGGATAAATCAAATGGCGGCGGGTCGTCTCTTTGTGAGCCTCCGTAGATTTCTATGTATGTTGCCGCGCACATGATGACATTTCCATAGAGAAACCTCAAATTATTTTCCGGCCTCACAGTTTGTTCTCCCACATATCGTAATTCGCTTTTAAAAAACCCGAGTAATTGTGAGCATGATCAAGCACATACGTATAATTATTACCTCGAACTTCAGCCAGTTTACTGTTTCCGGCCACATAGTCTAGCGAAATCCGAACTTTTGCTCTAGTCACAGCAAAACCTCCATCAGTGTACTTTATAAAGAACACTGCGACGTTGTATGGGCGTACGGTGGTGTCAACATAAGCGTTAGTAGTTGCATCCATGGGCTCCACTGGCTTCGGCAGATTTACGATTCTGTTCGAAGACATATTTAGGGGGCCGGCTATGCTGTCGTGAGCCTTGGAGACCATTTCCGCTTCCTGGGCGTCAACATAGCTTTTTATCGTAGCGTCCTGGGTTGTCATCATAAGACTTTACGCGCCAGACGAGCTCATCGACATAGCTCTTGGTTGTCGCATCTTTGACGCGTACGGGCTCTGCTATGAACATGAGCCTATTTGAGTTCATATCTAGGGCTCCAGTCATGCTATCAGCCGCCTTGGAGACCCTTCCCACGTCTTGGCAAATTACATATTATTTTAAGGTTGCGACCGCGGCGTCGACGTATTGTTTTTTAACCGCGTCAGCTTGCTGGCATAGGATAATACTCGGTCTCCTAGAATGGTAGACATATTATGAGATGCTACCCATTATATAATAAAAATGTATTAGCAGTCCTCAGTCTCTTTGAATGATAGATATATTATAATATACAACTCATCTTATAATAGAAAGCATTACTCAGTCTCTCAGAATGACGGATGTATATGAGATACTGCTCATCCTAAAATTATAATTGTGATACACTAATGCTGACAGAATAGAAATATGGAAGGTTATCAAAAGTACTGTCATCTGCCCCCCCCCCCCCCCCCACACACACACACATACATAGCGATCTTAATGTGCACAAGGGGCGGAAATATTTACTTAAAAAGGAAATGTAAATGATCAAATGAACATATATGTACAATTTGATAGACAAGAAACAAGGAAAGAAGATCACATTGTGCCTTGATATGCCCTCTTCTCCTTTTATGCAACAGGAATGTATTGTAATCAGCAAGACACAACATTCACTTTGTATGGTAAACTAAAACAAATGCAAATGTGACCACATTCAAAAATAAGAACAAAATATAGACGACAGTGACCTAAGTTTGATAGGTGACTGAGGTGCTCACAAGACACATCCGCACACGAGGCTGCATGACCCTGGAGCAAACAGTGCGCAAGAAAATGACTTTAAGGTAACAATCTAATAACAAAAAATCACTCAGGGGCCATCAATGTATGATGTCACGCAATTTTGGCGGAATTTTTACCCCCACCCCACCCCTCTCCCGCTCGTCACATTTCGTTACAAAAATTCAGACCTCCCTTCATATATGAAGTCACAAAGCTTTTTGATCCAATAAAAACTGGGGAATTTGTGCGGAGAACATGCAACTATCACGTGCGAGCATATGAAAAGATTTGTCGAGACTGGTGAGACTTTATTTCTGCGTAGGAGGATGGGAGCTAGTACAGTTGTCACAGCGTGAGAACGGCAATGAGTATTGTTTCTCAACAATTCAATCAACCAATCTGCGTTTAGCACCACTGCGCAAGTGTCTCCGGTACTGCGCACTTTTTCTGCGATATTGCGATACTACCTAGTTTACATTTTCTCTAGTAGATGGCCCTGGTGTTGTTTTTGTAACGTTACATTGTTCAAAAGCCCCCTAGCACTCATCGTCATACATCGTCACATAAGTCGGACCCCATCGGTGCCTGACGTCATATATGGACGGCCCCTCAAGCGTAAAAATATGTCAGACTGATTTATTTTTGGTAGGAGGGATTTGTCCTCACAAAATATCATCCACACACAAAACTGTATGAGCCTGCAGCTAAATGTGCAAGAGAAACTGAACTAAAATATATGATCACCATTTATCAATGATGTTATAAACTAATTGTATTTTTGCACATCAATGTAGCGGCACAGCATGGAAGCCATGCTGAGAAGAAGAAGAAGAAGAAGAAGAAGGAAAGAAGCAACAGCCGACCCCATTTTCAATCTTATTCAAATTCATTTTGACCAAACAACACAGTCGGGGTGTACAAATAAAATTTTCTTCGAAAGATTTCTTACATTGTCATTTTCATTACTTTTTTCCGTTTATTTCAGCTACATATCAGGTGTTGTGTTGAATTGAAAATCTGCCATGAGAAACATATTTAATAGTTACAACTTTGGAAAATTTTGAAAAATAATTGGACTGGATCGAGTGAAGTTTCATGCCGCACATATCAAATGATATATCACTTGGTTTCAATGTGTGCATTTTTTTTTTTTTTTTTTTTTTTTTTTTAGCCCGCGGTATCTTAATCAAATAAATTATGTTTTCTATGAAAAATAACCCTTTTTCCTTCATACATTCGTCTAACAGGACTAAATGTGAAAGTTTTCAATTTATTACAATAATGATCATTTATTGGAAATATCATTTTCCATTATCTCATTATAAACAAAAGACAATTGCTTTTGTTGTCAGAGTGCAATGCAATTAGTAGTAGTAGTATAAAATATGACGTGCAGCACTGCCCCACCCCTTTTTCGATACGTGTTGTAGGACTTATATTTGCTTGCAAGTTCTAATTCTTTTCTTTTTCATTTTCATTTCTGGTGGCACTTTCCTAAAGGTAATATTTGTTTTGTTCCTCCATTTGAGATTGCTCAAATTCAAACTGATATCGACAGAAGTAGAATTTTATAAGTTTTGTATAATTGGTAATTAACTTAGGTCCAATTTTAAAATGACTATAAAATCTTAAAAACAACGAAACTTTTAGCATGGAAACAAAGTAACAAATTTAATATGTGTATTCAAATGCCTACCGAAACTAAGCCATACAAAATGTGTCACGAATGAAGAAGGTCTAAACAATCTTGGGGAATAATTGAACGGTTACAATCACGCAACGGCGATGTATGAGTATACAATAGTGACGCCCATATTTCGCCAGTGGGTAAAATAGTGACGCCCATATTTCGCTAAATTCACTGGCTACTGCATTAGGAACCTTGATAAAGAGGTTCTATAATTTGAAATTCACACGGTCATCCACTTTATGAAAAGAATTTCAATGTTAAGTTTGTTTGGAGCATTTACGCCAATATGAGGCTTATCTCCACTTCTCAAGTTTCCTACTCCGGCTAAAAATTACATTATTTAAACATGGTGGATAAAGCTGCACGCTGAAGACTGGACAGCCCAAGTGTACGTGTATAGCATCAAAGAAAGCCTAGAACTATACGGGAAGATTATTTATTGACTGGTTGCAGTTTAGCTACACATCAGCAACATCATGGCTTGATATTGCCGGTTTACACAGAGCTGGTTGAACCACTAGGCAAACTAGGAGGTCGCCTAGGGCGGCAAAGTTGGGGGGGGGGGGGCAGGGCAAAAAACTGAATGAATAAAAGAAAAGAAAGACAAATAACGTAAAATAGAAGATGATAAGCGTCAAAAAATAGAAAGAGAAAAATAGATGGAGAATTTGTATTCATACTAATGCACAATATTCATTTTAGAAAGTTAATTGTGGGGGAGGGGGGCGCAAGGCTGACGGTTCGCCTAGGGCGCTAATTACCCTTGCGCCAGCCCTGGGTTTACAGGATAGCGACACATCGGCAACATCATTGCTTTATATTGAAGGTTTATAGCATAGCGACACATCACCAACGTCATGTCTGTGTATTGCCGGTTTACAGTATAGCGACATATCAGCAACATCATGGCTGTATATTGCCAGTTTACAGCTTAGCGACAAAAGTAAAATAGTAACATTTCAGGGCAAAGCTGTTTACT